>SNQJ01S0141634.1:0-11543 GCA_010110895.2 Picea sitchensis | reverse complement strand
CCTTACATCACATATAACTTTCTTCTTCTTTCTTACATAGCCTAGACATCTATTTATACATTACAAAATAGGCCTAAACATGGGTAAACACATGGGCCGACATCCCATGCCTGTTACATAATCCCAAAAACTCAAAAAGGGGTCGAGATCCCGCGATCTCAGCTTCGTCCTGCGCTCCTCCTTCAACAAGCTGTCAAGGTCCCAAAATAGGTCAAACTTCATCAGATCCATCAAAACTTAGTCAAGGGCCAATAAAAATCTTTCAATACTTCGTTCATCAATCTCATGAAAGTAATTGGCGCATTCATCAAACCAAACAGCATGACAAGCAATTCATACAACCCTTCATTCATCTTGAATGTTATCTTCCATTCATCACCTTCCATCACTCTAATCTGATGATATCCACTCTTCAAATCAATTTTTGAAAAAAAATTTACTCCACTCAAGCAATCCATCAAGTCATCCATCCTGGGTAAAGGAAATCCATACCTGATGGTGATTTTGTTTATATCCCTCGATTTTGTACACATCCTCCATCCACTATCTTTCTTCGGGCTTAACACTGTTGGCACAATGCATGGACTCAAACTTTCTCTAATCAATCCTTTGTCCATCGAATCCTGGACTTGCTTCTTAACTTCTTCATTCTCCTGCAATGCCAATCCATACACTGCTTTGTTTGGTAAAATCACTCCTAGTATAAGTTCAATATGATGGCTTATACTTTTGATGGGAAGAAACGAGCAAGGTAAATCGTCCACCACTATATCAGTGAAATTCTCCATCATTTCCTGAATCTCCTCAGGTAGATCATCTATTAAGGTACTATTCAATATGACTCTAGGTTTTCTCACCACAACAAAATGAATTTATTCATCTTTCTTGACTTCATCCACAATTTCCTTCCCACTCATGAGAAGTATAGTGTCACTTGTCTCTTATTTCACCTTCTTACCTTCAATTGGCATCAACATATGCGTCCTACCATTCTTCTCCAAGGTGTATGTGTTCTTTCTTCCATCATGAATAACATTCCTGTCATATTTCCACAGCCTTACCAACAAAATATGACAAACATCCATGCGAATAATATCACATAAGATCTCATATCTATATCCCCCTACATTAAATTCAACTAAACACTATTTAGTGACTGTTACCTGATGTCCTTTTTTCAACCACAAAACCTTTTATGGGCTTGGATGTGGAACTGTCTCCAATTCTAGATTTTTTCCCATCTCTGTGGATACTAGATTATCCATGCTTCCACTGTCAACAATTACCTTTCATACCCTATCCTTAGTCTTGCAAGAAGTTCTAAACAAACTATTCCTTTGGACTAGTTTCTCCATCTCTTTCTCTGGCTTCAATAGAATTTTCCTCGTCATTAAGGATCTTTCACCTTTTGCATCTTCTACCTCAACATTTCACCTTTACTCTTATAAAATGTGAGCTTTGCCTCCTCCATATCGTTTTCTATAGGCACATTCAAAATATTTGCATCTGATCTTTCCACAGACAAAACACTTTATTTGACCTCCTCTGACTCTGCCTCTTCCTCTTTCTCTTTCTCAAGGAAAAGTCTTCTTATCAGCATAATGTCCTCCTTGTGAGATTCCTCCCCTTTCTGGGTGGTTATGAGGTTTATTTTTTTCATCCTTGAGATTTTGTACTCTGTCTTGGGTAATTTCTTTACCTCTGCTTTGACTTCTACCTCTGCCCCTTTGACCTTGATTTCGGGCCAATTTCACTTATGTCTTTGAAGCAATCTGATAAGCATCCTCCACATTCCTAATTGTCATCATGCTCATCTCATATTGAATCTCGTATCTCAGGCCATTCATGTATATGGAAAATTTTTCATCATCACTCTCGCGATGTCCAACTCTAATGTTGAGTTTGTAAAATTCTTCAGTGTATTCCTTCACTATCATCCCCTTTTTGTTTCAAATATGCATTCTTTAAAATAGATTAATTTAGTAATCTCTGGGTATAAAATTGGTTTTCATCTTTTCTACCATCCCATCCCATCTTTTGATTCTTTGTTTTCCCTTGCAACACCTGTCAGCCTGCAGTTCATCCCACCACAGTGTTGCATGCCCTTTCAGTCTAGTGAAAGCATGCTTTACTTTCTTATCTTCTTCGATATCCTCATAATCAAAGTATTTATCTAGATCTCTAAACCAATATAATATCTCCTCAACGTCTAAGTTTCCTTCATACATCGGGATGTCCATTTTTTCTCTGGCCCCTATTCTTGCAAAAACTTTGAATAGACTTTCCTCTGTAGCATCTTCGGCTACAACTTCTTCTTTGGCTCCGGCTTCATTTTCTCCTTTGGCCTCACTGATATCTCCATTATTAGGTGTTCGCCTCTGTGTTGTATCCATAGCATTCAATCGAGCACAAAGTTCTCTCATTTCCCTTTCCACAGCTGGATCAAGAAAGGTTCTCTCTTGACATCTTCTCGGCGATATTATTTCAATCTGTCCATGCAAAATCCAAATCAAAATTGTCATTTGTCTTCCATCTATAGAAAACAAAATTTGTTATTGTTACGAGGGAAAAACTCTCTATGGCCAAGGGTAAACCACAACAGATAGGTATGATTGTAGAAATCGACTCAATTCCATTGTATGCTATATAAACTAATGTGCAAAATAAGAAAGAGGCCTACCTTGATCCGACGTTGGATGATGTTCCACCATTAAGCACATCAACCCAAAGATTTATACTTGCAACAAGTTATCAACAAACATGCATAGCAAGTACATGGTGATAGTATAAATGGGTTAGCACATTAGATAACATAATCCATTAATAAACATTACAAACATGCCCATGGATAATAATCATATCAAGGATGATTTTAAGGATGGAAATTTATTTTAAAATGTAGAAACCTTGGAAAATCATACTAATCCTTCATATGACAACTATAAATGTTTGGCGACATTTTTGTAAAAATATTCAAATTTATAAGTATTTTATATAATTTGTATAAAATTTTGGCGATTTTTAAGGTAAAATGGTTTTATCCTATAGAATTTGGGTGAATAATTTTTAGAATAGTGAATCATTTTTTGGGAAAAAACATGGAAAATTAGCCTATGAGCGAAATTTAGCCCCTAAAATCATCCCTGAATCATATATTTTCTCGATACCAATAGGACAAGAAAGGATTATTTATATTAATAAGTGATCAACATAAGTGACAACATTACAGACTTCCATGTTGGCATGGTTCGAAACCAAGGAACCAAGCTCCTTCCAACTAGGCCTCCACCACTTCAATCCTCCACCAAAGGCAAGCTCATAGGAAAGAGACAATAAGATTCTCTCAACAATAGGGAAATATATTGGGGGCTGAACATTGTGTTGAGACTTGAGGAACAAAGGGATGCAGACTCAATATGAAGTAATTTCTCCAGACTAACTTTGCTCTCAAAGTTGAATTCTTTCTCCTCTTTTCCATAGCTCATATTTGTTCTTTTATAGTCTTAAAAATGAAACTGAAGGGCCGAGTTAGAACGTTTACAGTATGTGGAAGGACAAGGTTCAAAGATCTCCTTCCGTGACATGGAAACCAGACTCCATTTTTTTATTTTCTGGCACAAATCCTGATGTACATGGGTTGTAGTGGAGCAACCTATGTATACACATGTTGTATAGCAAATAGGGTGCGTATATGTGAAACAATGTGTATTTTTGGCTCTGGATTCATCAAAAGGGGATGACAAGTCTGCATAGGGAAATGGAAAAATGCTCTCTGTGCAAGATAGAAATGGTGGGGCAAATATTTCTATAACAGATACCCCCTAATGTGTGAGATCAGAGGAGTATCTGCGATGGCCGAAATACATTATAAATAACCCAGGAGTGGAGTCGTAGAGAACCAGCTGGAAAAATTGATTGCGCATTACATTCTGTAATGACTTTGCAAACATGGATGCCAATAATACAATGCAAATCCATGTGGAAAATATACCAAATAAGTGTATGTGGCCATGAATTGGAAAATACAAATATGGTTGTATTCCAAAAGTTGTCATAGTCAGGAACAAGGCCTAGTGAAATCAGTCTCAAAATCAATCTGAAGATATTTGTATACCATGGAGTACAATCTGATCTCCCATGATTACTGAAGTCAAATAGGAGTTGGTCCAATGAAAGGGAAGCAACAAATCAAGAAAGTTGTGGCCACGTAGTGATGTCTTCAAGTCTTCTACATTATCCACCAAGGGTGCCAGTCTACATCATGTGAATAAAGGAGTTGAGGTCGAACATAATGAGACATTGTTTGATTATTGGTCATTGAGCTATACCATTAACAAACACGAGACAACCTACCAATAATGAAAGTAGGTATCAAGGCTCTGAGTGCATTCCTACAAGTGTGAATAAAGGAGTCAGTTTCGAACACTTGATAAATCCATTGATCAAGAGACATTAGTGTATTCCCATCTGTCAATGGCGAGAGAGCCCGCCACTAACAACTGCAAGCCTCAAGGTACTCATAAAACTCCAGGTCCCATATCTAGAATAAATGAGTTGAAGTTGATGGAAAGAGACCTACTGAAAGGTGATCATTAAGGCATCTCTCATCAGTCAACACAAGGAACAAAGCAGGAGCTTCATGATTTGGTGGAGATCATATGAAGAACATGTTCACGAACCAATGACCCTGTGCTTCTTTCGTGTGTACCAAATGCAAGCGGTATATGAAAAATACCCTCTGAATAGAAGCCAATGATGAAAATTGTTGACAAATATGAGGAAACCACCAATAAGGCTAAATTTGAATAGATGTCTTGCCATCAAACACAAGGGAAACTACCCAATCAATGACCAATGATGAAATGTTGATTGTTGGGTTCAAGGTGACCTACTGATGATGCATGTAGGGCAACGGTGAATGATAAGACCATAGTATCATCTGATTTTGAGACAAACTGAGGGTAGGGTTGACATGCAAAGTCAATATTTTTTAGGAGTGGCTAACACAGGTTGATAGACTTCCTTTGAACAAGAGCATGAGACATATAGTGGACCCTGACAACATAGACTCAATGATGTGACTATTATATGAAAGAGGCATCAATAATGTTCTCTATAGGGACTGGAAGAGTAACCAGTCAGTAGAGAAAACTTTGTAATGAGATCAGCTTCATAAGGCCATGCTAAACCCAAAATTATGATGACATAAGGACTCAATAATTTTGTGCTATGTTCAAAGGCGACACGATTTCTTCCAATTATAGTATAGTACTCCCTTCCCACCTGCATTTTTTTATTTTTTCATAACAAATGAATGCTATGATACAGAGGAGGAAACGAGTGTCGTAAGGAAGAAAAACTAGTTCCATTAGTGGAATGTACCTATGATCAATGCAAGGAAATGCATGCAGGAGACAGACACTTGAGGTGATGTTCCCTCCAGGGTATAGGGTGTCAAACTGCGAAGGATATAAACAAGGCTCTGCTTGTTTGAGGATTAAAAAACTGCTTAGGAAACAGTTTATAACACAAAGTGATAACCAACTAAAGGCTCAATACTGTAGGCGAGGGCATGAGATGCAATCTCAATTTAATGCCAAACAATATCATTTTTTATGTCTTATAGTCTACTTGGTGTGAAAAAGGGGTAAACTTGTGCCAAATAGATGTCTTTTCAAATCCAATCTATGAGTGTGAAAAAGACAAGTTCACTCGACAATCTTTTCTATTTTTGATAACGAGTAAAAAAAGAGCTTAACTAAGACTCATGACCTTTGAAATCCAATTTAACGAGTGTGAAAAGGACAAATCAATTGAAAATATTTTCATTTTTTAGATGATTTGGAAAATATCTTAACTAAGACTCATTTTTGGGAGTCCTAATCAACATGTAAAGGGGGAGGCCAAGGCTCCCATCCCGGTCTTCTGTGGAAAGTTAGTATCTTACAGATAGCTGAAAAAATCTTGGGAAAACTCAAATATCTCCAAGTTGAGGAGGAGAAAGTGATAACGAAAGATACAATCTTTGTGATGGTTCAAATAATGTCTCATAATGGAAAAGACATAGGTATGGGATGTCCCATCAGTTCGACCCAATAGAAGGGAACCTCGTCAAGACTTGGAGAGAGAGCATTCGGGGGAAGAATAAATCTCTCTCATTTGAAAGGGGGAGGATTTGGAATGTTGATGACAAGACTAAAAGGTGCATCACTCTCTTCAGGGAGGGTAGGATTGACCAGAGAGTGCACTGGTGTGGCCACTTCTTCCATTATAAGTTGAAGAGCATGCATAGTAATGGAACCAAGAGACACTTCACCATTGACAAAGGGGGTGAGGTCGGGAGAGAATTGCGTCTGTGGAACCACTGAGACGATCAAGAGAAGTGGTGTGAGGAGAAACCACAGATGCGTCAGAATTCGAAGGGCTCTTGGGTGAGCCCCATGCTTCTTGTATCCTGGTAGTAGCCAGACACAAACGAGTAAGGTGACTTCCTTCAGAAGTCTTGCAAAGGAATTTAGGCTTACGTATGAGACATCTAGGATTCTTGATGTGAATAGCGGGGGGAAGAGAGTCATCTCCTATATGATGAATAGAGAATGGAGAAGTGACACAACTATGATTTGGGGTAAAAATGATGGTTCCACCTACATAATTGCCATAGGTTGGGAGCAGGTTGTCGAATAATTTGCAGAAAAAGACGACCCATCTTCGACATGACTGGCAGAGGTTGGTGATGGAGCACCAATATGACTGATAATGACTGGGATAGCAATAGATTGCGTCATTTGATTCCAAGGTCCGGGGAAAGATTGAATATGAAAAATTACAGGCCAGAAAGGATCCTGGTGTACCCCCTATCCCTACCTAGAAAAGTGGTGACCAATGCCAAAATGGTCCGAAGAGGTTTGGACGGGTATCGTCACTGAGGTTTGTGAAGAGACTGAGGTAGGATAAGAATTATTCGAGTGAGTTTATATGTTTCCCCCTTGTGAAGGAGTTCCATAAAGAGGGTAGCCTGAACCATAAAATTGATTCTCCCCTTATGAAAGACATGGGGGTACTTGAGGACCTATCATAGAAAAAGTGTTCGAAGGAACTGACATGGCGGATGAAAGATACATGAGTGGGGTGTAATAAGTGGGATAAGCACCCATCTGAGTACTGGCTCTTGAAATAGCATGGCTAGTATTGGATCCATAAAGGGCAAGGTTCCAACCTCCCATGGGGACACAACTCATATAAAGCGAAGAAGTAGGAATCAGAGCCATGGTACCCCCGGATCTAATGCTAGGATTCATAGATGTAGGCCAGGGAGAGGATTACATGGGGGAAGGCATATCAACAAAAAAATGACTAGAGACTTAAGGTGTGGACTGAGCATTGTAGTTCTTCATACCATTGTAAAAAGAAGAAGGGTCCATCCCCATGAAATTAGAAGGCATCATGGTGTGTGTAGCAGTGAATGAGGGAGTAAAAGAAACTCCACTTTCCATGATTATGAAACCCAAAATAGACTCTGAAGGCCAACTAGTAGTCAAAGAGCATACCAAAAAGTTAAACGTCCAATATGCATGCAAACGGGCTAAAGTGGCTGAGTGGATTCCCTCTCTAAAGAAGGTATGTTTCATCCAAGAGGGACCTGAGACTCCCTGCTAAAGTTTGGAGGTAACATAATCAGTTATAGGGGCTCTCGTGGTCTTAACATCCAGTCGGTCAGATCCCACCGAAGAAGTAATCCTTCATAAAGGATGTGTGTTGTTCGACCCCTATCTGACCCAGGGTACAAGTAGAATAACCCCTGCAAGTAACCTATGAGATACCTAAGTCAAGMAACTAATAAAMAAGCATTCGTAAKTCYGGATCACCATATGGGCATGGTAGCAAAGCTTAAAAYCTTGAAAGCACCRCCTCTCATAGAGTTATGGGTACTAGCAAGATCCCGAAATACGAATAAATCCACAGAAATATCTCTAACGCTAGATGAGTATCTAGGGGTTATCCCTTCAACTAACTTTGCACGACCTCGTGATTAACTCCGGTGTGAGCAGAGCCTCCTGATCTTACCAATTATACAATGGAATTCTCAACTCCCTGTCTCAGAAACATGTGTTGATTTAATTTCCTTGGAGAAGTTTACTCACAAAATCCTATTCCAAGGCACTAAATCCTAGACTAGTTTGTGCACCCTAAAAATAAAATTGTGACTAATCAATTTTAGTTTAAAGCGTAAATTTTATTGGTCGCGATTAATCAAAAGGGTATGGAAGTGAAACTCATGATGTTATGACTTTGCAAGAAGATAAATATGAATATAATGCAAAGTCTATCTTTAAATTTTCAATGAATGATATGATAATAAAAACAGTGCAATTTTCAATTTCAACTCTGCAATTCAAAAGTAAATTGAAATATTTCACTAAATGCACTAAGATAATGATAAAGGTTCAAAGACAAAAATGCTAACCAATACAAAATGCCTATTTTTTTGTATTTTCAATATATTAAAGCAAATAGCCCACGGTTCAAGGACAAATAAAAAATGAAAAACAATGAGAAAGACTACACCCATAAATTTAACTCCCAACGGGTTTCCTGTCAACCCATAGAAGCTCAACATGCACTACAAAGACCTAAGAAGGCTCAACAATCATCAAATCCCACCCAGTAGTCACTAAACCAATAAAATAAGCAAGGGAAAGTGATATACACAACTGTTCAGGAGAATAACACGTATATACACAGCTTACAGTTAGGCAACATTTCTGTATATGCAAGTGTCAAAGAAAAATGAGCGTACAAGCTTTAAAACAAGTCCAGGCAAGGGAAAAATGGATGAAAGATCAAACACAGAGTGAATAGAATCTGTCAAGCAGTGATACGACAAGAAACACAAAGGAAAAAGAGCAATGCAAGAAGAAAAAATACTTCAACCCTTAGAAGGAATATATCTCCCCAGTGGAGTCACCATTTCTGTTACGAGGGAAAAACTCTCTATGGCCAAGGGTAAACCACAAAAGACAGGTATGACTGCAGAAATCAAATCAATTCCATTATATGCTATATAAACTAATGTGAAAGATAAGAAAGAGGCCTACCTCGATTCGATGTTCGATGATGTTCCACCGTTGAGCAATTCGACCCAAAGCTTTATACCTGCAACAAGTTCTCAAAAACCACACATAGCAAGTACATGGTGATAGTATAAAGGGGTTATCATATTATATAATATAATCCATTAATAAACATTACAAACATGCCCATGGATAGTAATCATATATTTGCACGATACCAATAGGACAGGAAAGGAGTATTTCTATTAATAATTGATCAACAGAAGTGACAACATTGCAAACTTCTGTGTCGACACAACTCAAAACCAAAGAACCAAGTTCCTTCCAACTGGGCCTCCACCACTTCAATCCTCCACCAAATGAAAGCTCATAGGAGAGAGACAATGAGGTTCTCTCAACAATAGGGAAATATCTTGGGGGCTGGAAATTGTGTTCAGGCTTGAGGGACAAAGGGATGCATACTCAATATGAAGTAATTTCTCTAGAGTAACTTTCCTCTCAAAGTTGAATTCTTTCTCCTCTTTTCCATAGCTCGGAATTGTGATTTTATAGTCTTCAAAATGAAACTGAAGGGCTGAGTCATAACTTTTATAGTATGTGAAAGGCCAAGGATCAGAGATCTCATGTCGTGACATGGAAACCCGACTCCATTTTGTATTTTTTGGCACATATCCTGATATACGCGGGTTGTAGTGGAGCAACCTGTGTATATGCATGTTATATAGCAGTTAGGGTGTGTATATGTGGAAAAATGTGTATTTTTGGCTCTAGATTCATCAAAAAGGGATGACAAGTCTGCATAGGGAAATGGAAAAAGGCCCTCTGTGCAAGATAACAATGGTGGGGAAATTTTTTCTATAACAGTTAGCTCTGATACCACCTGATGCAACACCCCTACCTCAGCAGGGTCTGCTTGACCTCTTGGTCTTTGGATCTTTTTATATCCCTAAGCCGAAATGGCTCTTTAGTTCCCATTGGAACCTTCAATACAAATAAAACCACAGGTCCTTATTAGAAGTTATGCCCGTGTGAACAAGCACTAGGCATGAACCCTATTCCGTGTGAACACTGGCGTGACCACTGAATCAACCCAAATGGCTCTTCAAGTTTTGCGACTTCGCGTTTCGCTATTTCGGGATTCCTGCTGTGAGTCACCCTGACTCCTCCTATTCTTGAAACCCTAAAATGGTCTAACAGTTCTTAGACCCTCCCTTATGCTTTCACCATATGACCTCCAGCCAAATCCTGGGGCCTCTCCTTTGAGCGCGTAGGGATTTCACAACTTATGAGTTCACGATGCAACTCTTCTCCTTTTACCGAAGTCTGAAATCATGACTTCCTCTCCACAGATCAACAGTCCTGAACCTCCTAAGATCTGACAGTCCAATTCACATTAGGATTTCCTGTATCGGGGATTCCTGAAAACAACTTCCTCCACACTTTTGACTTCCAAAATGTTGATATCTCAGACTGCCCAATCAATGGCTCTCATTCCCCCACATCTAACAGTTTCTAATACTCCCAAGATTGAGAGTTTTGAAAGACACTCAGTATTAACCTCCTCGTTGATCCACTGGATCCAATGGTCCACGGATATCTACGCTTCTCGTTATGAGAAACTCAATCGTCTGTTCAAGTTCTCAAGGACTCAAGGACTTGGTGTATTTCCTCCTAAGCTTCGTTTCCATGAGGTGACTTTGACCCTCGTCCTTTTTTTGAACTTTCCAAGTCTCTATCCTTCCCGAGCTTTAATATTGATGCAAACTCAGAGACTCTAAGGGATTCTTGCATGCACTCCTTGCGGTCTTCATGATAATATCTAATTATCTGAAATCTCCCAACTCTACGCACTCCTTGCGACATAAGTTCTTCAACCACTCACTTGGTTGGAAAATTATAAGACTTCAACCTGGCCTATGCACACCTTGCATGGCTCTGTGTTATACTTTCACTTATGTTGGTATAAGAACAACTCTATCTCTCCTCAGATTTTCTGAGGTAAAACTCAGAATCTCGTCAATGCACTCCTTGCAGACCTTCACTGCACTCTTTACATGAATTCTCTGGAAGAGAAACAATTTAAACTCATACTCTCCCTCTCACAGACGTCATATATTCAACATGAAATCATACACACAAAGCATTGAAAAAAATTCATAACAGAGCATATAAGAAAACTGTAAACATACCATTCAATAGATGCAAACAATATTCATAACAACACCATGAAATTGTTGGATCATGTTGTCATTGATGCCAATGGTTTGATTGATTGATGTCATTGATTGATGTAAAGTGATTGATTGATGTCAAATGATTGATTGATTGATGATTGATGTAATATAATATATATCGTCCTTGATGAGAATGCATAGATGAAGATGGATCAATGAGTTGTCATTGATACATGTTGAAGATGGATCGATGTGGTTCCATTGGTATATGATGCATTGTTGGAAAAATGTATAGATG
>SNQJ01S0141633.1:3920-21546 GCA_010110895.2 Picea sitchensis | reverse complement strand
TTGAGCACCAACTCAATGTGAGGCTGCTACCTCTGTTTTACAAGCTGCAACTTGTTTGAGAGAACCAACTCTCTGGTTTCTCTAGCACCCACTAGAAGGAAGCACCAACTCCCTGAATATTCCAGCAACAACTAGATGGAAGCACCAACTTCCTAAACATTCCAGCACCAACTGGATGGAAGCACCAACTTCCAGTTACATAGGCTCCAACCTGTATAACAGAGAACACTTGTTCTCCCTAGCACCACCCTACCACCCTGTTTCTCTGGCTACAACCAGATGGAAGCTACAACTTCCTGTGTTCAAGCCCCCACTTGAACTTCTGAGGACAACAGTCCTCCCGAGCACCTTCCAACCACCCTTAAATATCAAATAATGAATACACAGACAACTACACAGATAAATCAATTCTTACCTGTCTTTCTCTGTATCTGATCTTCAACAAACTATTATGCAATTCTTCTCTTCTTCTGTTTGTTTAGCAGGTCTTCTCTGCATCAACTTTTTCTGTTCATTTTGCTCTGCCTCTGCTCTGTCTATCATTCTGCTCTGCGTCTGCTCTCCATTTCATCTCACTCTACACATTTGCTCAATTTCATTCTATACCTCTGCTCATTTTCTTTTTCTTACTGTTTATTCATTTTCCCTTCGGAACAACCAACTATCCTCAATCTACCTCATCTTCTTTTATGCATACCTCCCCTTTGGTTCGACTTCGCCTTCCCTCAGCCGAAACAAGAACACCTATCCTGGAAACTGAAACGCTAACCGATTCATCATCATCTTAACAGATTCATAACTGAAGCGTTAATGTGTGAGAAAGAACAACAACCCTCCGATCAATTCAAGATTTATTCTCACCGTTGGATAATCTTTATTATTCTTGCCTTTTAAATCGGGTTTTGGCATTTCAGCATTCCTTTGCCCAAGTGTCTCGACACTTTCACATCGCGATCTCTGAAACTTCGAAATGGAGCTTATCTGGACTGACTCCTCCTCTTCCTATAATCAAGGGCTGTGACCAAGTCTTTATGTGAAAGGCGCTTTCGGGATTTCTCATATCGCGAATTCGTAATTCCTTATGTCCATAGTTTTTGTCACTTACAAATCCTGATCCCCGAAACTCCGTGAGAGATAAGATTAACGGTCCAGATCATTTCTTGATCTGACGGTCCAGATTCACTCGCGATTTCGCATATCGCGAAATCAGGATTCTTGCTGCCTTGTGTTCTTGCCCTTTTGAATTCTCGATCCCTGAAACTCCGATACGGGTTGTGATCAACGGTCCTGATCATTTCTGGATCTGACGGTCCAGATTCAATCACTATTTTGCATATCGCAAAATTGGCATTATTTTCTTTGCCTTTCAAATTCCCGATTCGCGAAACTCCGTGAGAATTTAAATCAACGGTCCAGATCTCATTCTTGCTTTAACGGCTGCGATTAAATCGCGAAATCACATATCGCGATTTCGGAGTTCTTGATGTCAAGGGATTTTGGCATTTCAAAGTCGTGATTCGCGAGACTCCGTTGTGGAGTTTTATCAATGGTTCATATCAACCTAGATCTCGACGGCTCAGATTAGATCGCGATTTTGCACATCGCAATTACTCCCACTTCTCCTTGTACTTTAAAGAGCGTGCAAGTTATCCTTGATCCGAAGATGGTCGGGTCTTGCAGTTGGATCTAACAACTGAGCTCTGTCCTCCTCTTCATTGTCTTCATTCATATCTGACAACCCTCGTTCTTTCGAGAAATTTGAATGGGATCCAACGGTCACTGACTCTTCTCCTCCCGATTATTGCTGCGCTGCTACTCATTGCTGTTGTACTCAAGTCATCACCACAACCAAAACTGTACTCGCCATCAATGACAAGTATACACTGCCTGTAAATATGCTAACAACCCTCTATACATTCTTCATGCCTTTCGTTGTCTGTTACATATTTACCAACACTGTTTGCTTCCTGTTCCCCAATTCCTGAATTGACGAATTCTTGGGGACCAGACATACGGTCCTCGTTTTCCTCGCAATCAACAAATGTGATCAACTTAGCGAGTCCCCTCTTCTCCCTAACTCCACTTCTCCCAATTTGTGAACCAACGATGTGCCGATCCAACTCTACGTGTCCCCTCTCGATGGACGACCAAGTTTTACTTCAGCTCTCAGCTCTTCGGGTATTCTCCTCTTGACTTTTCTACGAATGGTTCCTCCTCCAAAATTTGTGACTCTCTACCACATGACCTTCCAGATCCAATGACCTGGATTTAAATAGCTCTTCACGACTTCACGAAGATCCTTGTTTTCTCTCATCAAACCTTCCAAATTTTTTGCTCCCGAACCTCTCGATATCCTGCCACCTATCTCCTCCTCGATGATGGATGATTTTCTATCTTCGAGGCTTCGGTAAGTCCTTGAATCTTTTGCACACTTAGCGCAAATTCCTCTTTCGAGAATTAGGTTGTTATCGAACACCTTCTGCACTCCTTTCATAATTCTGCACAAAATCTTCTGTGACTTTTCTCGGCTTGAAAACCTTCCAAGTTCACGTTCCTTTGTGAAATTCTTCATGCCCTCCTAGAAACTTCTCACTCTTCCTCCTGAGATTTGTAAGGTGGACTTACAGTTCCTAGGTGCACTCCTTGTGCTCGAATAAGCTTCTCTATGGCTTCACCCTTAGCCTTACGAAAATGTTTAAGGTATCTCCTTTCCTTTGTCGATGCATTCTTGCAAAGCCTTCCTTCACTAGAATGTTCAACAATCCTAGGATTCTCTTAGGGATTCCAACACTTCCAACTGTGTTTTCCTTGTGAAATATCACACTAGCTTGATGCCCTCCTGGAAGAGTGTTTCAGAGTGTTTAGTAACTTTGAACTATGCTTCCTCCCACACAATCTTTCTTCCCAAGGTACTTAACCACCTTGAAATTTCCCCCCAAGTCTGTGAATTACCCTGGTATACCCTCCTGGAAGCTTCTCTTCTGACTCCACTGAGTTTAGAAACACACTCCTTGTGTCATCTTACAAAGTTTCTAATCTCTATTGCGCACTCCTTGCACTTATCCTAGAGAACCAGACTTAACTCAACACACTGTCAAATAGAAAATTGTATCTCTATCCCTGTAGACGATTTCTAACATTCATATACAACTTAAATGCATGTAAAAGACATTCATCACACAACATCCATTTCATAGAAATTTAAAATAGGAAAAACTGTCATTTTATATTAATTGTGGAATGCCAAATTACAATGGTGGAGTCCGAGCTACAACCGAGTCTTGGCTCTCTGCATTTCTCTCCTTACAACCCGACCTGTCTAACCTACTAATCTTCTAACCTCTATTTTTCTTACAATACAAATATTTATACAAGAGGGGCTCGTCGAGATTCCCTCACAAGATAAATTAGTTGTGTCAAATCACCATTCAAAACGCCTGTGTAAGGGAAAATTACAATGATGGAAATCTGCTCCAAATCAGATGCAGATCTCTCCTACCGTCAGCCTATTAATGGCGACCATATCTATAGCTTGTGTGAAGGAATATCTTGGCTCTTCCGGCTTGTCATAATTTGATGCCTTGATCACGCCTTGGATTCTTGAGGCAAAATGAGAGGGCGGTGCCTCTCCTTCCTTGAATGCGCACCACGCGTGTTAATTAGCTGACACGTGCTGAAGTGGAGTGATGCTCCTGCATCAAGATCCCTAAGGGATAGCTTGGTTGGTTTGACCATTTCTGCTAAGGTGTAATGTTGAAGGAGGTTGCAAGATCCATTACCATTTAGTCCAATGAGGTTATTAGTCACTATTTTTCCTAGTGATTCAATATGGTCGTCTATTCAGAAAAAGACAAAGAGGGGGAGAGGGTGGGGAAGGGGGGATTTTTGGGGTGCTCGAAAGGTATCAAATTCCTCACTCTGAATTCTTAATATGCATGAGGGTGAGAGGAATTTATTTATCCAAAAATAAAAATAAAAATTAGAGATTAATTAGAAAGACTGACCATTGTAAAGATAAAGCAGTTGGTAGAGGAAAAACAAGAACATAGAAATTTAAAGTGAAAAAATAAAGGCAAGTTTAATTTCTATAAATTTAAAAGATTGGAGTTTTTTAATTTTATGATGCTTATAAATGTAAGTAGGGAAAATGTGAATAATTAAGGATGAGAAAGGAGAGATTTCTAAAATAGTGCAAACCCAACATAGAACAATGTTGAATTTATAAAATATGAGTATAAAAACCATTAGAAATCATGGGAGGTAGAACAACAAATTTGTTGTGAAGGAAAATCTGATCGAAAAAATATAGAAAATGAGAAATTTTTTTAGGTGCATAAGAATAGAACATCCCATTAGAAACCATTTTTGAGATGAGAAAATACCACACTCGAAATTTGGAGAGGCAACAATGTAGCATCATGAGAATGCAATAGTAGGAAAAGAAAAATGATCTACAACAATGAAAATATGATGTACCCCAAAGAAAAAAATCTACAACAACATTTACGAGATATGAAAATGATCTACAACATCATGCACAATAGAGATAAACGATTTATTGCTAAAAAAAATATAGTTTGTAGCGTTAAAAAAATTCTAAATGCACAAAACGAGTATCCAAGATAGTGTGGCAACAATTAAAAAGGTTAAAAAATTAAAATTTTAACAACATGGAGTTTTTTCCACGATCTTATAATAAACAATGATTGTAGTGAGAAACCCTCAAGGGACATAATAGAAAGAAACTAACAATCATGAGGAAAAAAATGACATTGCAAAAAGATGAAAACAAATATACACCAATTTTTTTTCCAATTCGTTTGAGAGCATAGACACTACCCATGATTTATTGGAAGAGTACAAGTATATGTTGCAATACCACTAGAAACATGTTTGAGCGAACACTAGAAACATGTTTGAGCGAATATATGAAAAGAAGAAAGAAACGCCTCAAAGAAATTGGAAGCAAAGGATTGACCCAACGTGACCCATGCACATCTATGAACCATGTGAATCAACTTGTGTTGTGTGCAACCAACTAGCATACAACTTGAATCAACTTGTGTTGTGTGCAACCACTAGCATACAACTTTGACATATTTAGAGATATCAGAGAATACCCTAAACATGGAAAGATGCATGAGATGCACACGCATTGTATTTTCCTCACTTCTTACTTCTATTGACCACATTATTCACAACTTAAGGTACATGGTATTTTAGTCTTTTTTTTTCATAATTTCATTGTGGATAATGGTAGTTGAAACAAACATGGGAGCTTAAAATTTAGTAGAAATATCTTTTGGGACATTAATATAAGCCTTAAACTAGGACTAGAAGAAACCTTCAAATGTTGGAATGTTTGTGTTGGTCACAATTTGTCATTGAATTTGTGTTTATACTTGCATGAAAAGCTTTGGCTAAAAAAATATTCAATCAGTTAAAACCATAAACTCAATTACAAAATGTCCAGTTGTAAAAACCCTCACTCTAATATTGGCCACAATTCTTTTAGAAGAAATGCTTAGTTTTCTCACCTTTATTTTTTCAAAAAAAAATGGGATATCTTTATTTCCAATATATAAATCATGAAATTACATTTTGTGTGGGAGTGCTTAAAGAATCATGGATGATAGTCACATTGTTTCAAAAAAATCCCCAAAAAATCAATCTCTTGTCCCTAGGTCCTTAATACTCATAAAAGGCTATTACAATATGATTGTTAATTATATCATAAACATCAAAAAACATTATGGATCAATAATATCATAAACAACAACAAAAAGTTATGGATCAAAACTAGTTTACAATAGAAACAAATTTTTCTAAATGCTTGATAATACATATCACATGAATTGTCAAGATGGATGCACCACTTGCACCCCATCCTTGAATTTCTTTCTAGAAAATCCCTTCTGTGTTGAAACCCATGTTTTAGCTTGTGCATTTGCCATGGTATTTATTTTTCAAGCCCAAGTTTTGAAAGAGTACCTCTAGTCATCTAATGAATAATAAAATTATAATTAATTATGACCTATAATCGATCCACTCCCATGTCCAAATCCTTCAAAACAAGTACCAAAGCTTTCATTTCTACCCAGTTGTTGATTCCATGGCCAAGGTCTATTGAGAAAAGAAAATAATGAGTGATATTAGTATATATCCCCCCAACTTCATTGGTTACCTTGAGAGGCACCATCGAAGTATCCCCATCCACAAGAATCATCAAATCCCATGGGTCCCAACTTTTTGGTTTATTTTCCTTAATTCCCTCTCTAATGTTCTTGAAACTATACTGTATTTTGAAAAAAATTGTATTGACTTCAAAGAAACATCTTCAAATATAGTTTCATTTTTTGATTTCCATATTATCTAGTTAACACGGATTGATAAATTTACAATCTTGAATCGAGGCATCTCCCATCCATTGTTGGAAAGCCTGGCCAAGAGAGGATCCATTCCACTAGCTTGCACCCCTAATAATAGCTTTCATCAATGACCATACCTCCCTTGTGAAATGATAACTCACCAGTAAATAACAAATACATTCCCTAGCTTCTCTCAATAACACACAAACTCTCAACCCATTGAAATATTGTTTTTACATTGTGTCCCTTATTAAGGCTTTGTTGGAGAGATCCATCTAGAGGAAAAGATTGGATTTTAATTGTTCCTTAAATTTCCAAATCTAATACCACTACCATCGTGAGCTACCTTGAATATTTTCCATAAAAAGAGTTGAGTACCCTAACTTGGAAATATAGGACCCATCGTTTAGAATTTTGGACTAGACCACATCATGTTCATCTTGAACAAGCTTAATCTTCCCATTTGTCAAAAGAGTAGTGTATGCCTCCCATTCCTTTGCCAATAGTCCTTTGAGTCCTATCTCCTTTGCTAACATCTATCTCTCTTGTGAAAAAGTCCTTCTATATGAAAATACATCTTTAATAAAATTCCTTTGCTAATAGTCCTTTGAGTCCTATCTCCTTTGCTAACATGTATCTCTCTTATGAAAAAGTCCTTCTATATGAAAATACATCTTTAATAAAATTACAATTTTGTAGGTGTAGAAGGTGTACCAAGTCCTTATAAACTTTGTGGTTTCCACAACGTCCAATCCTTGGATCCCTGCCTTGTCTCACTTTATTATCGTCTCTAATATTCCAAACTAACCAAAATCTTATCATTAATATTCCAAACTAACCAAAAGCTTATCATTAGATAATCTAATACCATTTCTATTCATATATTATAAGTATTATAATATGCTTTTGTGGATGGCCTTATCTACTCCTATACTGTCAAAGGATCCATATACTTTTGCACAATGACTTGTTGTTATAAGCCTTCTCCCCCATTAGTCCTTCAGATTCTCTCGATAGTTATACCTTCCCAAACATTTGTATGTTTTTTAGACCCTATCATCCAAAAATCTTTGGTTTTAGTAGCTTTTTCTAGCTTACCCATGCCTTTACTTATTTTTCCTTCTTTCCTTTCCATATAAAGTTAAATAGTTTTTTCCATATGTTCTTTTGAATGCCTATCATAATGTGCACCAATGAATGCCAATAAACTAGTATTGCTTTCAATACTGATTTGTCAAGAGTAAGTCTACCCTATGATGAGATCTAGTTATTACACCATATGGATATTCTCTTTTCAACCTTAGAATACAACTAGATCTTGTCCTTATGGTCATTTTCATCTACTTTTATATTGAAGCCCATGTACACCAAGCCTTTCTTAAAAGGAATTTTTATGTACAAAAATATGGTCTTTGAAGCCTTTTACAATCCCCATTGAAGGAGATGGAATATTTTTTACAATCAACACCATTCTAGTTGCATATATATTAAGCCTTTTACAATCTCCATTGAAGGAGATGGAAGCAAGGATGGTTTTAAGGATGGAAATTTATATCAAAATGTAGAAACATGGGCTAATCTTATTGGTCCTTAATATGCAAAATGTGATTTTTTTGGCGACAATTTTGTAAAATTATTCAAATTTCTAAGGATTTTATATATTTTCTATAAATTTTGGTGATTTTAAAAGTAAAATAGCTTTATTCTATGGAATTTGGGCGAATATTTTAAAAAAAATGGAAATTAACAAATCTTTTTTTGGGAAAAACCATGGAAAATTAGCCCATCTGCAAAATTTAACCCCTAAAATCATCTATGGATGGAAGATTTTTTACAATCAACACCATTCTAGTTGCCTTCATATTCATTCATTCATTCATATATATATATATTCTTGTACTTGCTTGCATCTACAATGAAGCATTTCCAAGAATTAAAACATTATCAACAAAGAGTAAGTTAATATAGTATTCCTTCATATTTTAATACATTTTAAGTTTCCAAACTCCTTCATAACTTTTAGGTACCTACTTATGCCCTCAACTATACTATCAAGAAAATTAGGGGAATAAAGGACATCCCTGCCTTAATCCTCTGGTTGGTGAGAAGGTTGAAGTGAAATAATTTATGAGCAAGGAAAATGATAGAGAGATTAGAGAACCTTCAATCCTATACTATCAAGAAAATGAGGGAAATAAAGGACATCCATGCCTTAATCCTCTGGTGGGTGAGAAGGTTGAAGTGAAATAATTTATGAGCAAGGAAAATGATAGAGAGATTAGAGAACCTTCAATCCAATTGACCATGGGAAAGAAAAACCCACATGAATGATCATTAGTCTTGTGTAAATCCATGACTTGTTTGCTTTGGATAAATCAAATTTGATCGCAAACACTAATGATTTCCTTGTATTTATGGAGTGTAAATCCTCTTGTGCCTCTACACAATATCTTGGATTTGTCTTCCCCTCAAAAACCAAAATTTTCCATGGAGATAGAGTGTGACAAGACCGATTTCAATCTCATTTCTATAAGCTTTACAATAATTTTGTAAAGGAAATTGCACATGGATATTGGCCTAAAGTAATTAAAGAGTTTGGAGAGGCCCTTGTTGGAATCAAAGCTAGAAATGTTGAGTTCATAACCCCCAAAATGTTCCCCAACAATCTTAATTCTTCCATCACTCTTAAAAGGTCACCCTCTATAAGGTCATAGAACCACATATAGAACTCTACCCCCAAAATGTTCCCCAACAATCTTGATTCTTCCACCACTCTTAAAAGGTCATCCTCTATAAGGTCATAGAACCACATATAGAACTCTATAGGTAGTCAATTGGGTTTGGTGCTCTTATCTCTTTGAAAAGAATGTAAGAACTCCTTTATTTCCTCTTATGACATTGCCTCCATTAATCTATCCTTTTGATCCTCATTAACAAATTTGGGGAAAATAAAAGAGAGCTTTATGATTTTTTCTATATTTTCTCTTAAGGGTTCTTTGAACAAATTTGTATAGTGAGATACCATTATAGCTTATATCTTCTTGAAGCTATTAAATCTACTTCCATATTGTGATGGTATGTCCCATATTGTTTTCATGCTCTTCGTCATATTTGTAATGGAAGTATTTAATATTGCCATCAGCTTGATCCAACCAAATAGTGTGATTTGTTTTCCTCCACTTTGCTTCCTCGTAAGCCAATAGAGATTTCTTAGAATCTTATAACATTTTTAAATGTCAATAATTCATCTTCTAAGAAGTTCCCATTGTCATTTTCCTCATAACCATGATATATGATTGTCCACTTTCACCAAGGCTTGATGAGAGTTTTTTGTAATTTAATTTTGACCATTCCATAGTAAGCTTTTTTACCTTCTTTAATTTTTCATTAAAATGATACATCACTGACCCATTATGCTCTATATTTATATTTATAGGAGTCCATTCATATTTTACTAGGATATGATAGACCTCATCTTGTAACTAGAAAGGATTAAGTTTGAAAGGTCCATGGGTCTTTTCATCATTCCTCTCTAGTTGCAGAAACATGGGCATATGATTAGAACATGTTCCAGTCCCTACCCAAGATATTGTCTTCTTTGCTTCCACCAAAATTTGTTTAGAGATTAAAAAATTTTCCAACCATTTTGATACACTTCTTCCCCTTGGTCTGCTGTTTCCTTCAAGTGGGAGTGGGTTTCAAAGGTTGAATATTACAATGTATGTGCTCTTCCAACTTGTGAAAGATAAAGCCAACAATGTTATCAACATTGCTAGTTTCTCCCCACCTTTCGTCTCTCTTCAAGGTTGGGTTGCCCCCCC
Organism: Picea sitchensis; assembly: GCA_010110895.2. Lineage (NCBI taxonomy): Eukaryota > Viridiplantae > Streptophyta > Pinopsida > Pinales > Pinaceae > Picea > Picea sitchensis. The sequence goes on along the minus strand of SNQJ01S0141633.1, from coordinate 11,357 downwards.
CACCTATTATTATATCACACCTCCTATGAAGTGCTAGATGAAAACATCCTCTTAAAAAACCTCCTGGTTTGAATAGGGACTATAAAAATTTAAAATTGATAAGGACTTTCCCATATCCACTAGATACAACTCGGTTCAAATGGATGATCGCAAAAAAATGTAATTTTACAATCTATAGTTCTTGTTATAAGTATTNTAAAAAACCTCCTGGTTTGAATAGGGACTATAAAAATTTAAAATTGATAAGGACTTTCCCATATCCACTAGATACAACTCGGTTCAAATGGATGATCGCAAAAAAATGTAATTTTACAATCTATAGTTCTTGTTATAAGTATTTATGAGGCCCCCTAACTTTCCCACCAAGTGAAGTGCTAGAAATTACCATCGTTTAAGAACCCTCCTAATCATGTCAATTGCAACCTTCCATTTCAACATAGTTTCTTGTAATAGAATAATATATTGTTTTTGTAAAGCAACAAGCCTCCTAATGGTGATTTTCTTAAGTGATGCACCAAACCCTCTCACATTTAGGGTCATAACCATCATTTTTTAACCATGTGAAGGGTTTTCCGCTCTCCAAAGGCCCCATTTATAGTTCATTGTTTACCATTTCTAACCTCCCTCAAATTTTTGTTTGGATTGGTGAATGTAGAACCTCCTACCCAATGTGTCTAGGCTTATATTATTTAAAATATACACCTTTAAACCCCAAATAGTGTTCGAGTTTTCACCCATGTTAGAGTATATTTTGGTTGATCTCAAATGATATCTTTTTTTTACTGGTGGAATCAAAAAATAGTTGGGCACGTACTCACGTGACACATGGTCGCGTTATATGACCACTACCACTATAACCTCCAAGCATGCCAAAAAAAATCCTCATGAAACACACAATGATAGTCGAGGGTTTTGAACTGGTGACTTCACATAATGGAGTGCCTTAACAATACATTCCATCACCAACCGTTCTACACCCCAGGGGCGATCTCAAATGATATCTTGATTATGAGCTTGCACTTCATTCATATTCTCCAAACAATCTACCAACATCCTATTTTAGGTAAGGATTGACCATGATTTTTACCATCTCATGTCCTTTTCCCTCCTCCCTACTTGACCTATTGGGCTCTAAATCCCTAGCATGAATGAAAACCATGCCTATATTCACATTGGTAAGGGATTCCCATATCAAACCGATAGAGATCCATTTGTAGGAAGAGGAGGGATCCATTGAACTTATTTATTTTTGAAACATAATGGATGTAACATCCCCATCTCCTTGTTGGGAAATGCCACATACAAATTTTGAATTATGATACCATTAATTTTACTGTTATGTTCTGCATATGAATAGAGTTAAGCAAAATAAGAATATTAATTTATAAACACAATTATAACAGAGATTCCATAACAAAAAACCCATAATTATACACATAGTAAATAAAATAAGCTCAATAAAGACACTTATCTCATGAAATAAATTCCAAATGCATACATACCTTCCACATTCCTCCCATCCATAGACCACACTGCTCATAATCTCAGTAGTGGGTCACCCCTGAGCTGGGGCTAAACTCTACTAGGGAAAAGATATCCCTAAGCCAGTCTAAGGTCTGATAATTTGCAGAATCGCTTAGTCCAAGTGCCCAACTGCTACAACTAGCCTACAGTCTCTCATTCCCCACATGTATATCCCACCCTAGGAAGTGTGTCCCTTATCTTCTCAACAGTCCCTCGACTACCCCACTTCCCTTCTGGGGATTCAACAACATGTCGGATAGGAAGTCTCAGATCCCTATAGCTATTTCCCAACGCACTAGGGAATAATTATGACTAGTTTCTCACCCAGAGAAAACTACTCGCGGGACTGACAACCCGCTTCTTCAACATATGGGCCTGACGACTCGCCTCTTCAACATACGAGCCTGGCAACCCACCTTTTCAACATACGATCCTAACAACCCGCCTCTTCAACCTGCAAAAATACCAGGTAACAGTACCAATGGTAGCATGGAGGAGTGAAAAGTAAGAGTGATGAATGAATGATAGCCAAAAGATGGGAATTACACTGTATCCCCAAATACATATGCATGTGTCCTTTAATACACATGGCACCCAAGGGACTCCCTTGTCCCTACTTTAGAATCTTAGGATATATTTATATCCATAACTTTAGCTTTAAGGAATATTAATATAATATTCCATTGGCATTAAGCCCCATTAGCTTAGACTCTTTCCTAGACTCTTAACCCCCTTTCCCTTTCTAGTGGATTTTAGCCCCCCATACTCATTTGTGGTTCAGTCTGCAACAATGATGCACGTTATTAATGATATGAGTCTTTACATATTATAATAATAGGCTCATTGGACTTTAGCATCTAGGTTCTCCAACCTAATAATCACATGTTGGCACAGGGGCAGACCCAGGGTTCAACGCTACAACGGCGCACCAACAAAACCCTAACTACCGGCCCTTTCAGGGACACCTGCGAAGCAGATGAAGTCTCACTCGAGGTAGAGGAAAGGGTGGTTGTAGGACTCCAGTGTTTGTAACCTTAGCTGAGACACAAATATGTGATTATAATACTTAACCGAGCACTTAGCACTAACAGTTCACCAAAAGGTAACCAATATCTACTCCGTAGATAAAATAGAGCATCACAACATTCACCTTGATCTAGTGTATTTAAGCACTTAGCATAAACCAATGGATCAGATCTAACAGATTCAAGCACTAAGCACATTCATATAAGTCAGATCTAGCATTCACATTCATTGTAAGCACCAAGCATAAATAGATCGATCAAAGCACTTAGAAAATAATACATAAACACATCGAGACATTGCACAAAGCTATACACATCATGTACGTGGTTCACCCCCACCTTGGGGCTACTTCCACCAACTTTTATTATTTATTAGCTTCTTTAATCGGATACATGCACAGAGCCACAAAATCCTTACTTTACATAGGACAGGAGATCTACGCACCTCGCCAGATCCTCCTTCCTTGCGTTACAACACAAAGCCTTCCATAGTCTGTTACAACCACTTGAACCTATCTCTACAAGTCTCTTACAATATGCATGAAGCATCTACAAACCAAGCTTGCACTTAGCACACTTACAACTTACTAGCGGCCTTGATGCTTCTTATATTGCCTAGACTTCTATTTATACATTACAAAATAGGCCTAAGCATGGGTTGTCATTGATGTCAACCCTTGAAGAAAGCCCCACAACACAAAGGTTTGGGTAATGGACCCAATATTGTTTGATGTAAAGATGACTCATTATTGTCTTGTCATGGTTGATAAGAAGTAAAGATGGATCTTGTCATGGTTGATAAGAAGTAAAGATGGATGAAATCCCAATGTGGTCCCTTTATGGTGAAGCCCTCACGCGAAGACGCCATGAGTAAGAACCCATGCTTAATTGTGGAATAATGAGATAAAGGACAATGAGAATTTTTTCAAGTAAACTATCCTATATGGATATTTCTTTTCATTCCATTTCCTGTAGTATGTGGAACGCCACATAACTCCTCACCTGCTAGGAGAGTTATGGCCATGAGAAGTTGGAGACCCTGCCTAATGACTCCAAGTTTGTTTGATGGATAACGCATATTGTTATGATATATTTTGATAATACTATCTCTATATGGATAGTAAATGTCATTCCATTTCTAGCGGTATGTGGAATGTCACATAAATCCTCACTATTGAGAAAGAGTTATGGCCTTCACGGTTGAGGACCCTCATGTCATTCTAGCCCCAAAAGGTCAAAAGTAGTCAAAGTGGTTTAAGAGATTTTAAAGTTAAATAATAGTGAAGTAATGAGTGTATTATAATTCAAAGTGAATATAAAATAAATTATTTCACACAATGCTCTAATGGAGAAATTAGAAGGGTTAACCTCAAAATAAGGAAAGTAGCCAAGACCTAGAAGATGTTTTTTAAGGAAGCTACTTGGAGAGTATAATGAAGAGGAAAGACTCTCATTTTTAATCACACTTGAGCTGCATTGAATATCTATAAGTGTCCGAGGTAACCAAGGATATTTAAGCCAAAATTCCGAGGGAAGGTGAAGAAAATAGGTCAAATGCAAGGAAGGATAAATTCCTTTACTGAAAAGTTTAAGGTATGTTATTTACAACATCTCACCATTTTCTATAATTTTTTTCTATAATGATCTCGATATTCTTGGATTTCTATGCCATTGATAAACATATCCAAGTATCCTGGTAAAAATTCAGCTAGGGTCATTTTATTTTTGGAGTTACACTACGTAGAAAAAAGGGTTTGTATTAGTCCTGAAACTAGTCAAAACTCGGTGTTTCTAAAAACGCCATAATTTCTTCATAACAAATAAATTTTAGTGAAACCAAATGTGTTGATTAGGTACATTCTTTAGTATTATGTGTAATAGTTTCATATCAATTCAACAAATATTATTTTAAGGGCACGCTCTACAAGGTATTCTCTAATAAGCCTAATTTAGCATGCCATTTTTTCTATTAATCATTTTCTAAGAGGTTCCAAGAAGTGAAACTGAGAGGAATTGCATAAAACACAATCAAGAACATTGTTTATCAGTTCATATCTTTATATACATTACAGGCACAAAGTTATTATTACTTCTTCAAGTTAGGTTGTTGACTAATCCAAACTAGCATGTGAGACTAAAGAAAAGTTATTAGATGAAAATGCTAGTCTCTTGTTAAGTTGAAGCTAAGGAAGGCGAATGTGATCATATACACTGTGTCTATTACAGTAGATACAGATACGATTTGGATGATGAAATTTATGAGGGATTTTGGTTGAGGTACATATTGAGTACATGGTTGAGACATAGTTGATGAGTCGGCACATACATGAGGTGTATATTGATGATGTTGGTACATATTGATGAGTCATAGTTGATGAGTAGTTGACACATGATTGGTACATACTTGGTACATGGTTGGATGCACTTGTTTATGGTGCAAGTTGATTATAGGTTATTTGGTATAGGTTGGTGCATGGTTGATGAACTTGTTTATGGTATAGGTTGATTTCAGGTTGAGGTACAGGTTGATGCATGGTTCCGATTTATTGGTACAGGTTTAAAGTGGTATATCTCACAGTGACAGGTTGACAGTGGTTCCATCATTCTACTTCTACTTCAGGGCGGTTGGACGGGGCAAGGACAAGTGGTTGTAGCCACCTTCCGGTTGTAGCTAGAGAATATAGGGGGTTGTAGCCTCCTTCTGGTTGTAGCCAGAGAATTGGGGAGTTGGAGCTTCCCTCAGGTTGCAGCCTGAGAAACTAGGGGGTTGGAGCATCCTTCCAATTGCAGCTAGAAAACAAAGGAAGTTGGTGCTTCCAATGAATGTAATTCTTCAAGACATATAAGAAAAAGCATTCCATGGTTTTCTCTCAATTTGGGTTTCCACATAAAACACTGGTGTAATGTGTATGTGTATGTTTGTTCATTGCTTATTTACTCTGCAGTTATTGAATGATAATGCTTCATTGATATAACACTTGGATTATATGGTTAAAAATGATTGAATTTCTCTATTACTAATTCACCCCCCCTCTTAGTAATCCAACAATTGGTATCAGAGCAGGTTCCTTCATAAATCAGTTTAACCACTGAAAGGTAGATCATGGAGAGTACCAACTCATATAAAAATGGAATACCACATTTTGATGGACATAAGTATGCTTTTTGAAGCATAAGGATGAGGACATACATACAATCACAAGGATTTAAAGTTTGGCAATCAATTATAGATGGATACACAACACCAACAGTTCCACCAACAAATGAAGAAGCAATAAGACTCGGTGAGAATAATTCCAAAGCCACAAATGCACTTTTGAATGGTCTCAGTGATACGCTATTCACCAAAGTTGCACACTGTAAATACACTAAAGAGATTTGGGAAAAGCTTCGAAATATTTATGAAGGATATACAAAAGTCAAAGCAACAAAGCTTTAGACTTACAGAGGTCAGTTCGAACAACTAAAAATGAAGGAATATGAAGATATCACAACCTACTTCTTACAAGTCAATGAAACAGTGAATGAAATCATAGGACTGGGAGATGAAATTGAAGAATCTTTAGTTGTTCAAAAGATACTAAGATCTCTTCCTATGAGATTCAACCCTAAGATATCAGCACTAGAAGAAAGATCGGATCTGGACTCAATAAGCATGGACAAACTGCATGGAATATTCACAGCATATGAAATGAGAACTGAGCAGGAAAATCTATATGTAAAAGAAGCAACCTTCAAGGCATCCAAAAGATCAAAGCAAAAGAAAAAGAAACAAGAAGAATATAGTAGCAGAAGTGATGCCTTGGAAGATGATGAAGAAGTGGCCAACTTCATCAAAAGACTGAACAAGGGAACCAATGGTAGGTATAGTGGTAAGCTCCCTTTAATTTTTTTTAACTATGATGGTATTGGTCATTTTTCTAACAAATGTCCTCATAAGAAAAAGAGAAATGATGAAGGTTACTCAAAAGGAAAACAAACATATAAAGGAAAAAGAACTACAAAGAAAGTTTTCAAGAAAAGATTATACACCAAAGGAGACATCTCATCATTAGATGAAGATGAAGTCAGTGACAATGAGACAGGAAGAGTTCTATTCATGGAAGTAAAAGACTCTGACAAAGAAGACTCCGAAGAAGAATATGAAGAAGCCGAAGAAGAATGTAAAGAAGTTGAAGAAGAAATTGAAGAGGTGGAAATTGACTATCGAGAATAATTAATGTGTGCCATAGAAGTTATCAGAAGAGAAAAGAAGAAAAACAAGAAACTACAAGGATAACTAGACAAGAAAAATGACACTTGAGAACTAGAACAAATGATCACAAAATTGAAGGTTCAAATAGAATAAGACAAAACAATTGAAGAAACACTCAAAGAACAACTAGAAGAAAAGGAAAAGATCATTGGAAACTTGGAAGCAGAGGATGTCACACTAAGAAAGGATATTCAAAAGAAAAATATGCAAAATAGCTCAAAAGTTATGGATGACATTATTAGCAGTAAAAAATATCATCTTGACAAGTCTGGACTTGGATACAATTAGACAAAAAAGGGATCAAGCTCCAAAACAACAGAGCAAGAAACAAATCCAAAGAGCTATGCAGAAACAATCAAAGAGGATAGGAAGATATACAAGGAATATTGCAGGGACACTCCTCCACCAATAAGATTCAGATTTCAGAATCAACAACAGATAGATAGGCTCAAGAAGAAGAAGGATTCATAAGAGCACCTCCTTTTATAAGATCTTCAACTCCCAGGTATCAAACTATATTTTTTGGTTTATGTTATGCATGTAATAATTTTGGACATAAAGATGTGAATTGCAAAGCTAACAACAGGAACAGTAACAAATTTGAGAGTTATACACAAAGGGATTATTCAAGGA
>SNQJ01S0141632.1:5371-18982 GCA_010110895.2 Picea sitchensis | reverse complement strand
TTTTCTCAAGTCTTTTCATTGTAAACAATGTTTGCATTTCAAGGAATTTGATCCCTCTCAATGTTTGATAGATATGTGGTTAAGATGGATCTAGGATGTTTTATTTATTAAGTCAATATACAAATATTTTTATATATATTCAAAGTGAAGATGAAGGTTAGAAACTACATAAAAGGTTGTGAAGATGGATCTTGTGTATTAATCCAAGGAAACACATGGATGATGAAGGAGTTGTTATTGAGGTGGTTGGAACACTTTAATACCTTATTTCTAAAGATAGGTATCAAAATCTAATAATCACGATCGCATACTGGACAATCATGATAGTTCTATGTCATTGGAAACCCTCAATGTTTCCCAAGACATAGACATAATTTTGTTTTTTTTTCCATAATATACATTGTTTATAACCAATACACATTGTTGTATTTGGGTCCTTCATGGAATACATTTTTTCATATACTCGGATGTTTCCCTTGGCCATCAAGGTTGTAATACCCTGGTTTTGATCCTTGATTTAGTGTTGTGTATGTACATGATGAATGGATATAATCCAAGAAATGTAATTTGTAGCTGAACATTTAATGCTAATAAAAGTACATCATTGGTTTTGACAGAGTTTTCAATCACTTCCTAGTTAAGTTAGTAAGGAATTGAAGAGTTGTGTATTTAATTATCAATCCGAGGTTGTAATTGAACTCATGAACTGTCGTGCACTATATATGCAAGTATAGTGTTGTGATTGCCAATTAGTTGTAGTACTTTTATGATTGTCACAAGGCAAGATTTCAGGATGCTTTAACAATTCGCTGAATTAAGCTATATCAAATTCACATGGTCATAGGAAAGTAAATGACACACTATAGAAAAGTTAATGACACACTATAGAAAAGTAAATCACTCTTGTGTGGAAATTAAATCACACTTGCAAGAAAGTAAATCACACTTGCAGAAAAGTAAATCACACTTGCAAAAAAGTAATCACACTTGCAGGAAAGTAAATCACACTGGCGAAAAAGTAAAGGTGACTTGTTCAAGTATTAAGATGATCTTAATTAATGTGACAAATGTATTACAATTTATGCATTGAGATACATAAAACTTAATCTACAAGGATCGAACCACATTGTTCTTGTAAACAAATGAAATGAATTATCTCAATTTGCAAACCACATGATTGTCAACTAGAAAGCTAGATGCAAAATTTCAACAACCATAGTTGCAACAACACGGGTCACAATAACACAGGTCACAACAACACGAATTACAACAACATGAGTTATAGAAACCATAATTGCAACAAGAACAACATTTAAATATGAATTATTGGAAATAAATGAAAGTGACTAAAAAATGCCACTTAACAAATCAAAAGACAAGGTTTTGCAATGTTAACACATGATGGCGGCAACATGATCTGGACTATTTTCAGAACAAAATGAAAGAAAATATATTACAATGAAACACTCATGAAAATTGCCAGAAACAGAGAAATACAACAATACATGATTTCTATTAATGAAAGAATTGTAAAGAGACTTAAAAAGATACAAAGTGCAAGACTCACTAGAATGGTGGAAACTTTATCTCTGAGAAGAGATGTGATGACTACGCTCATTTGACAGAAGATGATTACAATGAGGCTCTGAAGGCCTTTTTATGATAAACATGAATTGCAAAACCCTAGACATCCAAAAACCTAACCATAGGAGATGAAACGCCAAAAGTCATGTGGGCCCCATTGGGGTAAGTTAGTACATTAACTTCCCAGGGTTGTAACTTTTGCATATGATCTCCATTTTAGGGGCGTGATAGCTAGTTGGAAAGGTATTTTAGAGAACTACACATTATGCCATCAAAATATGACTATGTCTATAGTTTTACTATGGCAAGCTAATAAAACATTGATTAGAGCCCCAAAATGGCCCTAGAAGTACAAAAAGATGCACTGACATGAAAACTTCCAAAATAAGCCAGTTGGAATAGGTGGGCAGCCAAAAATATCCACCTAGATGTTGTGTAGGGCTTTAGGACAGCCCCGTAAGTGTATAACTCACAATTACAAAGAAATGTCCCCATTACAAAGAAATGTGTTGAACTAAAAATTGTCTAGATGAGCCAGTTGGAATATGGAACAGGTGGGTGGCCACTAATATCCACCTGGATCAATCCTCCCCCCTTAGGAAGAAATGTTCTCCATTGCGTTGAGTGCCCGGGGAAGAGGGGAAAGCGTTTTTTGAATTTGAATCTTGGTGAGTTGTGTGCCTTGTTGGAGAAGTTGCGCTGCTTGGTATGTGGAAGGTTATCGCGGACTTGTTGCTGGCGAGGTTGAATCTGTTCCACCAACTTGTTGTCTATGGGTTTGACGGGGCATTGTGTAGGCACCATTGTAGGTGAAGAAAAAATATCTTCTTTCTCTTAGACAATCTGTTTTTGTTGGATAGAAGGTGTTGAGGCTACAATGATTGTAGTGGCCTTCTGTGCATCCTTTGAACAGACTGTGAAGAGGATGAATTTTGCAGTATGAGAGATTACCTTGCGACACCATTTTGGTGGAACAATAGTCGAAACTACCTCTGGTATTTTATAGAGCTGACCTCCTAGAGTAATAATGACACTATGGGGTCTAGACTCATAAACAACATGACGTTTCCACATATATTGTTGGCCCAAAACAACATCACAGACATCAAGAGGGGAAACATCACACACTATCTCATCCTTGAAGGGTTGGATGCCATAGGACAGGAGACACTACTGGCTGACACAGAGATCTTGTCCCTGGTGAAGCCACCCGATGTTGTATGGCGGGTGTGGTGTTGTCAAAACCCCAACTGTTTGACGACCTTAGTTGAGATGAGGTTCTTCTGGCTACCGTTGTCAACAATGAAATGCAATGGGGTCCCCTTTACCCACATCTGTGAATGGAAGAGGTGCTCCCCCTCTTAAGGATCTATTGGTTCTTCTAGTTGAATTGTTGTGGTTGCGACAATAGCAGTGGGGTTTGCATCGATGATCTGTCTGTTTTCAATATTTTCTGGATCAGATTCCAAATCAGGGTTTGGCTCTGTGTCTTTGACCTCGGCCACCAATGACTGTTTTGAGCGACATTCATCGGTGTTGTGCCAGGGGCTTTTGTGGAAGTCACACCACTTCCCAGTGTCATTCTTCGTCTTTACTTTACCCTTCTTTTCCTATGTCTTGGACTGGTTGTCTAGAGGTTGTTTCTTAGGGCCATATTTACCATGCTTTGGTTGTTGTGGATTTGCAGGCCTGAATTCCCATTTGTTGTGGTGCCTAAATTTTTGCTCAATTTTGACAACATATCGATAGACAACTCCCAATGATGAGATGTTTAGGAAATCCATTTTGGTTTGGATGTACCTATGCAAAGCCCCACAATATTTCAGAACCAAATGTCGTTCAGAGTCTTTGATACCCAGCTTGGTGTGCAAGGTATGCAAAATATTTGTGAACTTGACATTGTTTGGCTCTTCTCTTGCCGTAGTGTGGTCCATCTCATGTACTGGTCTTCACAATTATCAACATGATAGTATTGCTCCTTGAACACATACACAAACAAATCCCAAGTGGGTTCGACCCCATATATTCCAGATTCCTCTGTGGAAATTTTCTCCCAGTAAGTTTCCCACCAATGTTTGACATGGGGGAGAGCCTTGAGGAGTGCGAAGGTGATTTTTTCCCTGTTGGAAAAATTGTGAATAGAGAAATAATCTTCTAGCAAATTTAACCATTTTTCTAGAGCATCCGTATCTATCTGAACTTCAAATACAGGAATATCAAAATTAAGTTGTACCTTGAAGGGAGAGGTTCCTCCAAAGTGGTTTCTTGATGAATATGCACCTGTTGCTATCTGTAGGCATTGAAGGACGTGGGAAAAATTATCCATCATTTCGTCCCTCTATTGCGTGAGATCTTGCTCAAGAAACATGATAATAGAATCTTCTGCTCCATCATTTTTCTTTTCTTCCACCATGGAGGGTTTTTTAGGTGTGCGGGAGTGATTGTCCTCAAGAGAGACAAGATCAAGACCCAACTTGCTATACTTGGACCTTGTTGGGGACATGCATTGAAAAATGATCAAGAGCAGCCTGCTTTGATACCACTGATCCAGATTATTTTCAGAACAAAATGAAAGCAAATATATTACAATGAAATACTCATGAAATTTGCCAGAAATAGAGAAATACAACAATAGATGATTTCTATTAATGAAATAATTGTAAAGAGACTGAAAAAATACAGAGTGCAAGACTCGCTAGAATGGTGGCATCTTTATCTCTGAGAATATATGTGACGACTACGCTCATTCGCTAGAAGATGATTACAATGAGGCTCTAAAGGAATTTTTGTGATAAATATGAATGCCAAAACCCTATAAATCCAAAAACCTAACCATAGGAGATGAAATGCCAAAAGTCATGTGGGCCCCGTTGGGGCAAGTTAGTACATTAACTTCCCAAAGTCGTAACTTTTGCATACGATCTCCGTTTTAAGCACGTGATAGCTCGTTGGAAAGACATTTTAGAGAAATACATATTATGCCATAAACAATAGACTTTGTCTACAATTTGGCTGTGGCAAGCCAATAAAACATTGTTTATAGCCCCAAAATGACTTTGGAAGTAAAGAAAGATGCACTGACACGAAAACTTCCAAAATAAGCCAGTTGGAATAGGTGGGTGGACACCAATATCCACCTGGATGTTGTGTAAGGCTTTAGGAAAACCCCGTAAGTGTAGAACCCACAATTACAAAGAAATGTCCCCATTACAGAGAAACGTGTTGAACTGAAAAATTGTTTAGATGAGCTAGTTGGAATATGGAACAGGTGGGTGGCCACCAATATCCACTTAGATCACAACATAGTTACAACATTGATAAAGTTCCATATTTGTAGCATGATGTTTATAGAGGAATTGTTGGAAATAAATGGAAATAAGGAAAAGATCCTACAACTACTCACTCATAAATTTGAAAAGAAACAATACCCTGCAATGCTAATATTAAACTACATCAATTGATTAGAAGTTTGATAGATGAATTGTTGTAAATAAATGAAACTTTGGAAAATCTGCTATAAATTTTTACACATGAATACAACTCTATAATGCTAACTCCGAGTCACAACAATCCAAAGCTACAATAATGGGAAATGCTATAATTATAGTAAGAGGTTAATGAAAGAATTTCTAGAAGTAAATTAAAAGATCAAAATGAAACTAAGACTACTTCTACAAATAGAAGATACAAACAATACAAAGCTAATGATGGGGTCCTACCTCCTTAGACGAGGTACTGGTATGAGAATGCAAGAGATGTTAAATGCTTAACACACCATCAATTGAACATGAATGAAACAAAGCCTTTATTAAACTGGAAGATGTAGCTTCAATACAATTCCATCTTACAAACTCTCAACAACTTTTCTTCTATCCCTTGGCTCAATGAGAGTGGGAGTATTTATACAAAGTGACTTATTCCTAAATGAGCTATGAAAATTGATGGAAAACCATGATAATTGGGTTGTCTATCATTACATTGAATTTTCCAAAGAAGGGAAAAAATCGGGTGCATGTTGACTAAATTAGCTACAACAAGTGGTGGTTGCGTTGTCCATCACATTCTGGTGCCCAATTTCCCTCATCGTATTCTCGAGAAGTTGTTGGATGACTGGTCATTTCTTGGTGATAGCTATATGTTTGACTGCTAATCTATTAGGGAGTTGCAACAATGGTCTGAAGTGGGATTTTCAACATTGTGAGTCACAACACTATGAATTGCATCACTGGGATTTGTAGCAACATGAGTTGCAACAATGGCTAGAGTTTCAAGACTGGGAGTTGTAGAAATGACCAGAGTTGCAACAACTACACTTGATCATAATTTACAACTCTCATGTTGGAAAGGTGCTTGTGCAACTTGTTCCTGTAAAACATTGTTAGCACGAAAAGTAACACTCTACTGAAAAATGTATACGAATAAGTATTGAAAATGGCATGTTTGGTGAGTGATTGTACCTTAACAAAAAATGTGTCATTGTGTATGGAAAGTGTTATGAATATGGGAGTTGAGATGGGAAAAAGGTGAACAAAAAGAATTGGATGGGTGGTAGAAAGTTGTCAATTTAAGCACCTATCATCTCCCCCCAGCTGAAATCATTGCATGTCCTCATGCAACCAATCAATCACCATGAGTATGAGAGGGGGGGACTCCCATGGAGGCACCTGATGTCATCATCTATGTGCCCTACATGACTAGGAGTGGAAAATTCTTCGTCATCCTGATAACCTTCCAAAATTGCAACCAGTCCTTCACCTAAAGTTTCCCTTGTTGGTTCTTGTGTAGCAATAAGGACCTTTTCTTGTGCTTGCATTGTTTCTCTGTCTTGAGGTTCCTCTGTTGGTCTTTGTGTATCAATAAAGTGACTAGCCCCTACTGGCTCTTGTATATCAATAAGGAAATTGTCCTTTGTTGGTTCTTATGTCATAGCAGGGAAATTAACTTATGTGGCAGTGGTTTGGGTGTCCTCTATGGCTCAGTGGGGTGGTTGGCTTCTGTTTGTTCAACACTGAGGGTTTCTTGTGCTCGTGCAACAGGATGACTACCTTCTAGAAAAACATGGTGGGTGTCTTCTACTAGTTCAGTAGGAAGAGTTCCCTTTGCTGCTGAGTAGGTTGGTTGGCCTCTAAGCCAGGAGGGTGGATGTCCACTACTAGTATAACATGGAGATCCAAATTTTTTGGTTCAACAATGATGGGTCTTGCTATTTGGATAGGGTATTTTAACCTACTCCGCTTCCTTTTCCTAAGCTTATCCCCCAAAAATTTAAGAGAGGTCTGAAGCCTCCTATTTTTCTTTTCAAGAACCCACAACTTCCTTAAAAGTGATGAATACAAAGGTGTCAGCGAGAGGTGATTTACTCATTTCACTTTTTTTCTTTTGGATGGCTTTGGGAAAATAATGGGGTGGATGGATTCTAGAGTTGCGACTTCCTTATTGTCACTATAAGAATTACGAATCATAGCAAGGCCTTCCCCTAGGGGTTTCCTCGCTGGTTCTTATGTATCAAAAAGTTTCTGTACCCCTATTTCTTCTTCAGGTCCATGCCCTAGAGAATCACATCCATCCCCCATCATGTCTTGTGCTTTATCTTTTTCTTTGACCTATTGTGCCCCTGCTAGTTCTTGTGTAACAGTAGGGGCTTTTCCTTTTTCAGGTGGAAACACTACTTCTTTCTCTTTTCTTCTTCTTGGTCATCGAGTATGTTTCCCTCTTCCTTGTTCTTGGAAATATTTTGGTCACATGTTTTCTTCCTGTGACTTCTATGTCATTGTCATGGCTGCCTTCATATTCCTTTAGAGTCCTGACAAAACCCTAGGGGGTTTCCTTTTTAGTGGCTGAAATTTCAAAAGTTACATATGTTTCAGCCTCTAGAGCTGCAACAGTTACAACATCCAGAGATGCAATGACCACGACCTACAGAGTTGTAGTGGCCTCAACTTCTAGAGTTGCAGCACTACTATCCGTTGGAGGAGTTGCAACGACTAATGCTCTTATAGGTGGGGTGATGGCTAGGGATGGTTCCCTTGCAAACTCATTAGCCCTTGGTGTGAGAGGGATTCTCTAGGAAAAACAAGTTTATGTGTTTGTTTGGCCATGTTTTGTAGTGTTGTCCAAAGGAAAAATGACAAATTGACTAGCTTGTCATGTCATAGGTGTTGGAGTTACTTCACACACACCTAGGATTTATTTTTCCTAAGGTTTTTCCTTGTTTATTAGTCATAATTAGTAATTATCTAGTCTCCTATATTTTAGGGGAGAATATTCCACCTGGAGAATATTCTCTTTCAGTTGACACTTTAGTTTGACTAGTTGAGTTGAGTTTAGATGTTGCATTGGTTTTGTCACCATGAAATATTGGGATCATCACCAACTAATGCACAATTGCCTTGGGATCATCACCAAAATGGCACATTACCCTTGATTCCTTGAGTTAACTCCTCACTACTCTCTGTTCAGTCAGTTAACTAAAGACTCGTTGACTAGTTAACTCAACTAGGTGGCAGTTCACTCCCGTAACTGCCTGAGAGACTAGACTAGGTGGAAGTTCACTTCCGTAAATACTGGTGTGTGTCCATATCACCCTAGAACACCACTATGGTGCATTTGTTCTCCTCCATTGTGAACTCATTTATTTATATAGAGCATATCATGTGTAAATTATTCATTATTCATAACAGTTAATGAGAATTCTTCTATTCTTTCTCTCCTTCTTCTTTCTCAAATTATCTCTGCAAATGTGTGTATTATTGTTTAGATAGATATATTCTGTGTAGGATCAACACATTTACATGGTATCATAGCCGATGGACTGCTAATCAAAAGCTACACCAATTTTTTTTGCAGGTATAAAAGATTGAAGACAGTGAAAAGATGGATTTCCAAAAAGAATTCATTCTTACACCTTACAACTATTTTGCATGGAAGGATAAAATAGCCATACATCTCTAAACCAGAGTGTTGTACAGGTTAACCTTGAATACATATATAGAACCAACATCAGCCATAGAAAAATCCAAGTACTTAAATCACATGGATGAGGCACTCAAAACAATTTGCAGTCTTATTTCTCCCGATCTCCTTTTTCACATATCTTCCTGTAAGACTCCCAATGAAGCCTGGACCNAGTCTCCTATATTTTAGGGGAGAATATTCCACCTGGAGAATATTCTCTTTCAGTTGACACTTTAGTTTGACTAGTTGAGTTGAGTTTAGATGTTGCATTGGTTTTGTCACCATGAAATATTGGGATCATCACCAACTAATGCACAATTGCCTTGGGATCATCACCAAAATGGCACATTACCCTTGATTCCTTGAGTTAACTCCTCACTACTCTCTGTTCAGTCAGTTAACTAAAGACTCGTTGACTAGTTAACTCAACTAGGTGGCAGTTCACTCCCGTAACTGCCTGAGAGACTAGACTAGGTGGAAGTTCACTTCCGTAAATACTGGTGTGTGTCCATATCACCCTAGAACACCACTATGGTGCATTTGTTCTCCTCCATTGTGAACTCATTTATTTATATAGAGCATATCATGTGTAAATTATTCATTATTCATAACAGTTAATGAGAATTCTTCTATTCTTTCTCTCCTTCTTCTTTCTCAAATTATCTCTGCAAATGTGTGTATTATTGTTTAGATAGATATATTCTGTGTAGGATCAACACATTTACATGGTATCATAGCCGATGGACTGCTAATCAAAAGCTACACCAATTTTTTTTGCAGGTATAAAAGATTGAAGACAGTGAAAAGATGGATTTCCAAAAAGAATTCATTCTTACACCTTACAACTATTTTGCATGGAAGGATAAAATAGCCATACATCTCTAAACCAGAGTGTTGTACAGGTTAACCTTGAATACATATATAGAACCAACATCAGCCATAGAAAAATCCAAGTACTTAAATCACATGGATGAGGCACTCAAAACAATTTGCAGTCTTATTTCTCCCGATCTCCTTTTTCACATATCTTCCTGTAAGACTCCCAATGAAGCCTGGACCACCTTGGAAGGGATCTTTGGAAAATAGGATGAGATGATGGGACACATGTTGGAGGTGGAGCTGCTCACATTAGATAAAAAAAGCTTCTACAATATCCAATATTTCTTTACAAAATTCAAGGATTTACTGTCGCAACTCAAAGCTTGCGGGGTTGACAAATCGAAGGAGGAGAAACAAATGGTTCTCACCATTCTCTCCAATATTGGTCCTGAATTATCTTTATTCATATCCACATTCCATTCTGTCATATTTTCCTCTGGAGCCACCTGGAAGATGCCTTCTCTTGAGGACTTTATCGAATCCCTGACACAAGAGAAAACCAAGATCATTAACATGGGCACAATCAAAGGCCCAAGGGTGCATGCACTCACTGTGCATGTTGGCAGCCACAAATATCATAAATCTAAAGATAAAGATAAATAGAAAGGTCATGCACATCCGAAGAAGGAAGGGTACACAAAACCCTTCACCGATGCCTTCGAATCCAAAGGGGAAAAGGGAAGAAAAGGGGAGAAATGCACGTGTACTGTCACAAATGATTCCATTTAGAATTTGCATGCATGCAAAAACAAATAGATCTGATGTCTCAAATACTTCAACAAAAAAAAATTGGATATCGCATCCCCGAGGGTGCCAAGAAGAAGAAGAAGCCAAAAGATCTGAATTCCAAGAAAGACAATTCTAGCCATGCCTTGATTTCCATCAACTCCTCTCCCAATGCTTGGATCATAGATTCAGGAGAATCACATCACATGGCTTCCTCAAAAGAAGTATATTATTCTTTGGATGCATGAAAAGGTCCTCCTTTTCTAATGGGGGACAACTCTTCTATCGAAGTCACCGACAAAGGAAGGATTGAAATCACCAACGGAAGCTTCAAGAATGTGTTGCACGTTCCCAAACTTTCTGTCAACCTTCTCTCCATGTATCAGATGATGAATTATGGAACTAGAAATAAATTTATATTCACACCAAATGTTGTGGACATCTATGACATGAAAACCAACTCTGGGGTTGCTACCGGTGAGGTAAATCATGAGTCTAGATTGTATACATTTTCTGAATTCATTGAACCTGTTTCTGCTTTACTGCTTACTCATGCTGATGAAAGTAGTAGGATATGGCACGAAAGGTTTGGACATTTGAATTTCATATGCATGCAACAAATTAGAAAACAAATATTGGTTGATGGTCTACCAGACATCCATTTCTACAAGGGAGTCTGTGAGGGATATGTTCTCGGAAAACACCGTCAGGAGAAATTCGACAAAGGAAAGTCTTAGAGAGCTTCTGCACATTTAGATCTGATCCATAGTGACCTTATGGGTCCTTTTTCACATCCATCCATCAACAAAGCGTGTTTTTTTCTCATTTTTGTTGATGATTTCTCACGTTTTACATGGATCTACTTTCTCATGCAAAAATACGAGTTCTTTCAACACCTCAAATATTTCAAAGCCCTGGTTGAGACACAGTCCGGAAAGAAGATCAAAGTCCTCCGAACTGATAACAAGGGAGAGTATGTCAATCGTGAGATCCATAATATTTTCCATGAGGCAAGGATTCAATTGCATCACATAGCTCCCTATAGTCCGCAACAAAATGAAGTTGTTGAGTGGAAAAACAGATCTCTAAAGGAGATGGCATATTGCATGCTGCATGCAAAGTCACTACCATAGAGACTATGGGTCGAAGCACTTAATTGTGAAACATATATCCAAAACAGATCTCCCCATAGATCTGTCAAGGATAAGATCCCCTACGAGGCTTGAAGCAGCCTCAAACCAAAAGTGACCCACTTTCACATTTTTGGTTCACGTGCATGGGCCCAGATTCCCTCTGAAAAGAGGAAGGCACTTGATCCATAAAGCACTGAGTGTATTTTTTTTGGATACCCTGACGGTGTGAAGGGTTATAGGCTTATTGATCTTTCCTCAGACCGGCTCATCATTGAGCGAAGTGTCCAATTCGAGGAAAGTGTCTCGCATGCACCTCAATAGATGCATGCAGACACCTTCACTCTTCTACATGTCCGAGATGATGAGCATGCAGATGTTGACACTTATTCATATGAGAGTTCTGATTCATAGGACTCAGATGATTCAGATTCAAATTCAGTACATTCAAATGCATATTCAGAGCATTGATATGCAGTTGAAAATCCAGATCAGAGGCCAAAGTGGGCACAAACTACTCTTCAGTATGCGGGGTATCTCGTTGGTGATCCAACCGATACTAGGAGGAATCGATCTGATTTTGAGGAGCCTCCTATTGCACTCATTGCCATTGAACTATTTCCATCCAGGCATCTTTTCTTGGTTCAGTCTTTAGATCCACATTCTTATGGTGAGGCTGCTGGAAATACCTTTTGGGAATCCACCATGTAGGAGGAGTACAACTCCCTCCTCGAGAACCAGACTTGGGATCTGGTTCCCCTTCCTTCTGGGAGGAAACTTTTCATATGCAAATGGCTCTACAGGACCAAGAGCACAACAGATGGACATATTAGCATATACAAAGCTAGGTTTGTTTCTAAAGGCTTTCAGTAGGTGCATGGTATTGACTATGATGAGACCTTTGCTCCAGTAGAGAAGATCGATTCCATACGATTGACACTTGCCATTGCGACAACCAAGGGATGGGAAGTCCATCAGATGGATGTGAAGAATGCATTTCTTCACGGTGATATCTATGAGGATATCTATATGGAGAAACCCTAGGGATTTATGCATGACTCATATTTGGTATGTTGACTGAAGAAGTCCCTTTATGGCCTCAAGTAGGCTCCGAGGGCATGGTATGCCAAGATGGGTTCCTACCTGTTTTCACAGAACTTTGTACATTGTAAATCAGACCCAAATGTCTACATGCTTAGGACAACTGATTCAATTCTACTTTTATTTTTGTATGTTGATGATTTGTTGATCACCAGTTGCTCGACTTCAACGATTGTTGCAGTCAAGAGGATTCTACATGACAGGTTTTTGATAATGGACATGGGTCCACTACACTTCTTCCTTGGACTCGAGATCAGTTAGGATGCATAAGGCATCAAACTTTCTTAGGCCAAGTATGCATAAGATCTCCTTGAGAAATTTCACATGACATACTTCAAGTCTTCTCCGACTCTTTTCCTATCAGAATTCAAACTCGAGAATGGTGGGGAGACTCCACTAGTTGACTACAAACTATACAAACAACTAGTGGGGAGCTTGTTGTATCTCACACACTCCAGACCAAATCTCTCCTATGCAGTTGGCGCAATTTCCAAGTTCATGGAGGAGCCACATGAGCTACATTGGAAGGCTGTAAATTGTATCCTTCGATACGTATAGGGAACCATCACCTTTGGGATTCATTATGCAACAAACTGTACAGTACATCTCATCGGGTTTATTGATTCCGACTGGGTTGGCGATAACACTGATCGCAAGTCCACATCTGGTTACCCACTCAGTCTTGGTTCCGATCTTATTTTTTGGTCGAGCAAGAAGCAAGCTTCCATTTCTCTATCTTCAGCTGAGGCAGAGTACAGAGGGGTATTTAACATAACCATTCAGGATATGCGGCTACAACATTTTCTCACTGAGTTGGGCATTCAGTTTCATCAGTCGATCGTCATTTGCTGTGACAACCAGAGCACTCTAAAGTTCTACAGAGATCCATTTCAGAGGAAGCAAACGAAGCACATCGATATCCACATGCACTAAATATGGGACTTAGTACACAAGGGGATCATCGACTTATAGTTTTGTCCTTCAGCAGAACATACGACAAACATATTCACTAACACCTTCACTGAGTAGATTTTCCATTCTCTGCAAAGTCGTCTTGGAGTGAAGGACAACGTTTCCTAGCAATTGCAGTTATTCTATTTACATACATTGCACCTTGAGGGGGGGGGTTTCCCATGATGTCTTCCCTCTTTCCTCACTTTATTTCAGTGTATATTTTGTATTTGGGTACCTAACATGGCCTCGTTGCTGGGACCCATTCTTTATTTTCACCATAGTG
>SNQJ01S0141631.1:0-24813 GCA_010110895.2 Picea sitchensis | reverse complement strand
AGGTCCCTTTTTGGGTGGCATGTTGGCCAAATATCACTTTTGAGTCTTGATTTTGAGGTGGTTCTGCTAGACAATATTTATTCTATTCTATCTCCCAAGTTTCGGCCCTTTTGGGTATGAAACTTTCTTTTAGGTAGTTCTCTAATATTTCTTCTCTGCAATGCCATAGGTCTGATCAAAATTGGATGTGCCAAGTGGAATTTACGGTAACTTCCTCACAACTTGTCTATTTTTGGCCTTTCCAGGAGATCTCACTTGTATAGAATAATGCCCCACACAAAATAATTGATATCAAATTCTGAAACTCGCACCCAAAATACTACAGACTGTCCACGATCCAATGCAACCAATCCCACTCAATTTGGATACTCTAGCAAGAAGTTATGATTGTTTTACTTGGAACACCTTCTTCAGACTAGTCAATAGGAATAGTAAGATACCCTATCTTACACAAGGTGTATATACAAATTTATGATGAACCAGAAGCTGAAAATTTTACCACAGATTCCTTACTAATTTTTGTAAATATCCTCTAGAGTTCAGGGTCTGAAACGTTACAAAAAATATTTTATAGCAAAAATTCCACAATGACTCATTTCAGGATGATTCTAGAACCCTATCTTGTACAGGCTTTATCTATGAAAGTATAAGGCCTCAGGAGATGAATTTTGAGCTCAACGTACCTTGATATGTATGCTAAGTACACTCCAAGCGGTTCCTTCTGAAAAATTGTAGAAAAAAAGTTATAGCAAAAATTCCACGGTGTCTCAGATGTAGCAGCGAAACCCCAAGACCTTGAGCTCTGAAATGATTCAAATGTTCAATTCCACTTAAATGTTCAATTCCAAGATGATTCAAAATGAAAATGTCTCCTTGGTATATATAGGAGACTAGGAGATATAATTACAACTAATGGCCTAAAGCCGACATAAATAAAATAACATTACTAATCTAATATGCCCCAATTAAGAGTTAATGAGCCAATATTAGGGCTTAACAAACTAGCTGAAATGGAACTTGTATCCCTGATCATATGCTTCCCGAAAGTATTTATCGAGCTCATTGACGACATAGCTCTCCCAATTCATTTTCATCCCCTCCATACATTTTCCTGCGAGGTCCACCACAAACCCGGTGACCTTCCTGGGGCGGTTCTTTCTAACGAGCTTGCCCGCTATGACCTGACAAGCAAGGCGCACTGTTCCATTCTAGATAGAGGCTACCTTGTAGCCTTTCTTTCCCTTTTCTACTTTGTCGTATGCCTCTTTTATGCGCTGTGCCAGGGAACGATCCGAGGTCTTCCTTGGGTAGAACTACTGAGGGTCAGGTCCCTGCATGCATAGTTCTTTGATCAGGTGGATCAGTGAAAAATCCACATTAATGCACCTGTCGAGCCACATGTATCCTCCATGATAGCACGATAAGAGGAATTTAACGCAAGTGTTAACCTCCTGATGTGGACCAAAGTAAGGGATATTCATCACATTGAGTATCATGGACTGTGCAACCTCCTTAATCCACACTTGGGAGACTATGCGAGGCTTCTTCCGAGTCGTCTTCATCAGGTATCTATGAGGCATGAGAATCGCGTAGTTCTTTCGGCCTCTAAGGTTAAATTCATTGTTCTTCAATGCTAGGATCTGTCCTAACTAGCTTCCTTCTATGTGTATACCCTTCGGGATGTACGTGGTGATCAATGTATACTCAAAGCCTCGTGGAATGTTGTCGTGATTAACTATGGTAGCCAAAGGTGGGATGTAATTAGGTAAGATTGATGAGATCTTCTTCGTGTTATCCAGATCGTTGTGATGATTACTTAGCTTCTCAATAGCGGGGATAATATGGCTCGAACGTCGTCTGGTCGAGGGGGAAGCCTGCAATCCCTTGGTTGATGATGCATGTACTACCTCAGACATAGCTTTATCAGCCATAAACTTCTTCAGAACATCTTCAACGAAATTCTCTAGTTCAGTGTGCTCGACGGACATTCTCACTATTAACAAATAAGTCGGGGTAGGTAAACAAATAGCGGGGTAAACAACAAATGGCGAGGTATGATAGCACAACTCGACATAGACAATCACTTCTTTGTTAGCTTAGATAATCAAGGGTGGAAAAAAGTGGTCTCGGCGCAGCATCCGACGAGTTAAATAAGTGAGCATTGTAACGGATTCCTCCAATGGACAAGAATGCCTCATTCAATGTGAATCCATCCATTATGGCACAGTATCAACGTCCCAAACGCAGTCTAGTCACCCAAAACTGCGTTTCCTAGGCATTCGGAGCATCATTCTAACGGTCAGGGCACCTCCAATGGTCATATAGCTTCGCCAAGGTGAAGTCTGATTCTGCGTGATTCTGTTGTTCTGGCGAGGTTCAGGGCCTGCAAGCCTGCCTCCTACAAAGTCTTCTCTAGAACTTCCTATATCTTTTCCAACTTATCTTTCTTCTTACCGAGCTTCCTTGCCTTCTTTCCTGTGATCTGAGTCTTTGGATTCCTCTTTCTATTCTTATTATTATCTTCTCCTTGCGTAGTATCTTGGCTTTGTTGATGAGCTCTCAAAAGGTTAAAAGGTAATACTTCTTCTCTTATTAACTTTGAGGTGGGTATTCCTAGGTCCTTCAAATGTTGTTGCGTTCTTTCAACTTCGACAGCTAATTCCCTTGTGTTTTGTTGTTTCGACTTAACTTCTCATTCTTCTATCAGTTGATCTACTCTTCTAGCTATGAAATCCCTTAGTTCTTTCTTTTTCTTTTCTGTAGCTTCTTCCTCTGCTTTACTTCTGATCTGATCTTTCTCAATCCAAGTCTTACCTAGTAAAAGTGGGAAAGGGGTGTTGTTCTCAACAAACCTAATAACTTCAAATTCTTCTTGAGTCAATGTTCCATGGATGATAACAGGTACATTAGTAACTCTTCCACATAGGGTTATCATCTTTCCTTTAATCAAGCCTATCCATCCTAGTGAAGGTACTACACTAGGATTTCCAAAAATTTCCCAAGTGCTTTCTGTCATAATATTCATTGGTGTCTCTTCATCCAAGACACACTCTATGTCGAAGTCTCCTATTCTTGTATTTATGCGTTGTTTTTCCTTCAAGATCTCTGATTAACTGACATCTTTGTGATCATCCATTACTTCTTTTAACTGTACTAACATAATTTGAGATTCTTTCTCTTTATGATTCTCTAATATGCTCTTATTCTCTCGACTCATGTTCATTTGTTCAACTTTAGCAATCATCCTTGGATAGTGTTCAACTTCATGACCAACTATTTTACAACAAAGACAAATAGGACCTGCACCAAGGCATTCCTTAGCAAGATGTCCCGGTCTTCTGCAATTATAACATAATGTCAATCCTCTCTTTCTCTTGTAAGTTCCCCAACTTCTCCTGTACTGCACATTGGGATCCTAGTGCTAGACCTGCAATTTGCAAAAATTCTTTCTAGGTTCCTACATCCATTTATTAGTCCAAAAATTCTTTCTATGCATAGGAATAACATATTTTTTTCTATTTCTATCAAATTTATTCAGATCAATTCTTTCTTCTAACTATGCCCCAGCTTTCAGACTAGGACAAAATCTACCAAACATACCTAGATTCATATTTTTGAAATTCTTTTTCCACTTATATTATTCTTATCAAATCATAAAGATTTACCTCTTTCAAGATCCTACCTCTTTTCTTCAGATCGGGTTTCCTTTCTTAGCATAGAGCTTCACAAGTCAAGTAGAATACTGCACATTACAACAACAAATCTATGCACAAAGATTCTCTTTTCTTTCAGTTACAAGCAATCACAGTTTCAGGTCCCAACAACGGAACCATTTGTTGGCACAGGGGCATACCCAGTGTTCAACGCTTCAACAACGCACCAACAAAACCCTAACTACTGGCCCTTTCGGCAACACCTGTGAAGCAGAGGCAATCTCACCTGAGGTAGAGGCAGGGGGTTACAGGACTCAGGTGCTTGTAACCAAGCTGGGACATATATATATGATTACCAAACTTCACAAAGTACTTAGGAACAACGTGCATCAACTTATTAGTATTACTTACATCACAGTTCAAACCCTAAGTACATATCAGCGCAGTAAAAATAACAAAATACACATCGCACTTAGAAACATAAGTCAAATCTAACACATTCAACATAGACAAAGCACTAAGAATTCATAGATCTATCTATCATTCATAATAATCAAGGCACTTAGCAGATCTACAACATAAATATCATAGCACAAATCAAACCATCAACACATGATATATGTGGTTCACCCCAGTGTGGGGATACGTCCATCAACTGCTTCTTCTCCTTTATTAGGTTTCAATCTCTTACATTCCTTTGATCCTGTGTACTAAGCCACAGAGCCAAACTTCGCACTGGATAGGTGATCTGCGCACTATGCACTAGATCCACCTTCCCAAAAATAGGTCAAGGCATAGAGCCAACTCCTCTACTAAGCACAGAGCCTTACATACATGGTCTGTTGTACAAAGCAACTCAGAGTCACTTGCACTTAGCCAACACTTTCTATTGCACTTAGCTACTTACAAA
Source organism: Picea sitchensis (assembly GCA_010110895.2). Taxonomy (NCBI): domain Eukaryota; kingdom Viridiplantae; phylum Streptophyta; class Pinopsida; order Pinales; family Pinaceae; genus Picea; species Picea sitchensis. The sequence goes on along the minus strand of SNQJ01S0141631.1, from coordinate 20,250 downwards.
CCCTCCTACTACTTCTACATTACATCCTTACATATTTATACTTTTACAAAAAGGCCTAATCATGGGTAAACCCATGGGATGACATCCCATAACCCATTACATAAACCCTAATGAACCCCTTGTTGGGTCCACAAAACAAGTGGGATCCCACAATCTAAGCTTCGCCTGGGCGCTCCATCTTCAACTAGCCCGTTGAAGTCCAAAAGTGGTCAAACCTAATCAATGTTTCCTCAAAACTTGGTCGAGGACAAACAATCTCTAATTATTTGTTGTTTAGGGAAAAATATGAGAGAAGGTTGTACAAAAGCCTCATAATGATATTCTCTCGTATTTTCATTCGACCAATCCTTCTACTGATTCTAAGTTTGAAAAGTAGGTTAAAGGCGAGGGGGATAATGGCTCGCCATTAGAATAAGAAGAACAAAAGGTGCCCAGTAGGATGCCATGAAAATGAAGCTTCCTTGTCAAGGGGACAAGGCTGCCTCTCCAGATAAAAGAAGGAATCTTGAGCTGCAAGGGAGCTTTTTTTGGTCCATTGGTCGATGGACAAAATTAGGTCGGCAAATGTCATCGACGATCAAGTTGTAGCCCAACGTCGGAGGACCAGGGAAGACAAGATAATAAAGGAAGTGAAAAAGTGGGTGGTTGACCCAACTAACCCTTGGACAAGAGATACCTATTACTTCATGAACATTGAAGCTTATTGGATGGTAAAGGCGTTTGTATCCCAGGATATCAACAAAACTAGGAATGAGAATGTTGAAATCCTCCAAGCTATTCACATTTTGGAGGGTAAATCCAAGCTTTATTACAGAGCCTAACACGATATCAAGTTCAGGGTTAATCAACCAGATCAATGACCATATCGGCATGGGAAAGGTTAGGACGCCCAACCTCATCCAAGTTCCCTCCAATGCCCAATTATGGTCGACAGTGAGGATGATCATCTTCGAGAAGAGGGTGGACAACCCTGGGAAGAGACAGTTCACAAGGCCAAGAAGGAAGCAGGGAACTACATCGACACCTCTGGGATTAAGCGAGAACCAACTCCCCAATAGGTTTTGAAAGTATGTTATGTTTTGGTTTGTTATGTTCTATCTTTGGTTAGCTTGTTAGCGGCCCTAGGATCTTATCTCAGGATTTACTTATGGGACCACCTTTGGAACTCTTTTTAAAAACTTGCAAGTTTGATGATCTTGGAGGCTCTGATCAAGGTTTAGGGGTCTAGTTTCCTATTTTGGCAGACCCCCTTGTTCAACCCTTTTTGTACTATATTGTGATATAATATAAGTTTCTTGCCTTTTTTAGTTTAAAAAAATATGAAAATACAGTAAAATTCAATGATATGGTTGGTCTTTCTTTTGAAATAATATTTAAGTGTAGTTTAGTCTTTGTTTTATAGTGATATTTTGAATATATATAATAAAAATATTTGTAATAAATTATGTATTTGTAATAATGGAATAAAAATATTTACATTTTAATTTAATGATATCCAAATGGGTATCATTAATACTAAAAACAAAATTTTAATTTAAATCTTTAGTTCCAAAGGTCCCATTTCCTTGGTGTTGAAGCTCCCAAAAAGATCCCAAGTTTCCAAAACCATTCCCAACCAATTGGGGACATTTCATACCAATTACCAAGCTCATGGAACCCCAAGAATGAGTTTTGTAGATGATGGAGATGCTACAACTATAATAATAATTGTTATGATTTTTAGGGAATAATAGTTATTAAATTTTTTAAATAATAAAACCACTGCTAAAATATATCAAATGTTCAAGTAATATATCGAAACACTTATTATATATATATCCGATCCTGCTCTTAGAGGCAAGTCTTTCCTCCATCAAGATAACAACTATGACTAGATGCCTAATGTATAAGAAAAAATTAAATAGCATGGATTACAAGAGGCTTTTTAAAATTGCTTGAAAATCTAGTAGTAACCACCATCGACTGAAGTGAGGATAGCATAAACATGTCCAATATTGGTTAAGTTATTGGGGAATCAAGGAAGACATCCATAGTGAAATTGAGTATTGGTCAATTCCTAAAACTCCATGGGATGAAAGAGTGTGTCACCTTTGTGACATTAAGAAGGTTGAAGATGAAAAACATTCTCTCTTAAATTGTCAAGCCTATACCTAGATTAGATCTCAATTTCAAAATATTTGTTACACTACCAACCTTCCCAACCTTTTAACTCAACAAAACTATGGTGATCTTGGAAAACATCTCTTAATACTTTTGGAGCACAAAAACAAAATTCTAAAGAATTGTAAATAATTCCTTACCTTCTTAAGGTTCAATATACTAATTCAGTCTAAGTGAACTGTAATAATCATCATCATCATTAAGTTTGTATTTCATTTTATAATTAAGTTTAATATATATATATAAGGGGGTAATTCCTATTACTTTGTTGTCATTATACAAAAAAGATACATGTCATCAGCTTGCCACCTGTTCTGCCAAACTAGTGGAAACTGGAACATGTGGCTGTATGTTATACTTTCAGTAAAAAAAACCATCCACAACATTCCCTGCCAATTGGAAACCAGAGTAGGTGGCAGATGTTTGTCTTGAAATTTTTGTCTTAGGAAGCTAAAACTAACTAACAACTGGGGGAAAAAAAAAACTAGACATGAATTTTGCAATGTCCCAGTGCAAAAAGTTGGACACGAACTATGTAGAGTATCAGTATCAAAGAACAAGAAGCTAATCATTGGCACCTAGGGGTCTGTCATCTGAAGCTCCGGGGAGAGTGTCATCACTGGGTTGTAGCGGGAAGGATTGCGCACATGTTGGGAAACACTGTTATTGGATAAATCGGTGAATGATGACATAAACTAATCTCCCTAGATCCACTTGGATCTAGAACAAAACAAGACAGGACATGACCCTTTCCTTAAGTTACAATCATCGAATTTACTACCAAAGAAGAAATGAATGACATACCTTTGAATATCTCTTCCTTATATCTTTTTTGTTCCTACTTCGCTCCGGTGCTCTTATGAAATCAGATCTACAATGACACAAACCAACCAAAGTGAAAGAAACAATAGTAGAGTCAATGGAAACCTAAACATGTGATCAAGGAGTCATGTAATAAAATGAGAATGATTTTATGGGAAAGAAACATGCCACCGTATTATATTAAGTAAAAGTGGAAGATACAACCAAACTGCCTTGATGTCGCAAGTTCCCTTTTAGTGGCCTTTTGCTCCAACACACACACACACTTCATTCCGAAATTTGTATGAAGATGATCAACAAAATCTTGATGGACAAATGGAGAGCTCAAGCAGCAATCGAAATAGGATTCCTCACACAGTCTTCAGCCTATTCTTTCATCAATTCCTTGCTTAATCTTGATTAACCTTTTCCATGAGAAACCCATTATTATATAGGAGAAGGAGAAGTGGTTAAAGAGATGAGGATGATCCCACCAAATCAGACAAGCCAGTAGGATCCCAACCATACGGATGCCAACTCACATTCTAGAAGATCCCCTTCTAGAATCTTCGTGAACTTCTTCATTTCTTTAGCTTTCAAACGCTGTCACACCCTTCCTATATAGCATCCTGTGGAAACCCCGCTAGCCAGGTATAGAGCAGCCCGTGGAAATCAAGCATTTCTGCACTGTGTACTACATGTAGCCTATGACGTCCTTCTAAAAACTAGTTTTGTAGAGGAAGAAATTAATTACTTTTCTCATGTAAAAGATCCTTTTTGAGAGCCTGAACACATGCTTATAGAATCATCATCAGGTGACCAAAATAATGTGTAACAGAATGCTCCCCAAAGTATGAGGCTGGAACTCGTGACAACCGAAATACTTTGTAAAATGCGTGTGTGTGTCGGGAACAAGGAGCACACCAATCGAGAACCTGCAAACAATCACGCATCTGCACAATATTATACTATTTCTGAGGTAAAAATTCCCATGCTCAGACTACAAGTGATTCGAATCATAAATGTCAGTCATGGCCACCAAACATACACCGTGGATCCATGTCATAAAAACTGTTACATAGCCACCAGGAATACACTGTGGATCTATGTACTAGAAAGCTCAAATTCAGACATAGCCACGAGACATACAAAGTGGATCTATGTGTCAATACAAATCATAAATAATCCATCGCAGCTTGGACAACAGATGATGAGATCCAGGGTATTCAATCCCATCGTCTGTAAGTACAAATCTAGCCATGTGATTGCAGGTGTTGAAGTCGAACATGGTAGAAACCACTTGATTATTGGTCATTGATGAAAACCGTTAACAAGTGCGATGGAAATCACTGTTGATGTCAATGACTCCGAAGGTACCTTAGTACAATCCAATGAATGTGAACAAATGAGCTAAAGTCGAACACTCGATGGAATCTCTTGATCAGGGACCAATGATGTGAATCCACTGTCAAAAGAGAAGAAACCTTCCATTGAGGCATGCAGGCTCTAAGGTACTAAATGATTTCTAAGTCTTGTTCTCGGATGATGAGTTGAAGTCGAAAGGAAAAGACTCGTCATAGGAGGGCCTTGATGTATCCCCCATCAATGACATGAAATAAGTAACAGATTTAGGGTAGATCAAAGTATGAAAATGATTTGAAACTAACACTGGGAAGGCCAACATGGTAGGAATTGATAACTGCAGATGGTTGACTCGATAGAGGGCTTGTTTGGACTTCTCATGAAAATATGAACGAAATGACAATGGTCTTGACAGCATTGACTCAAGGACGACCCAATATATGAACTTGCAAAACTTCAAATGACAGACAAATGGATTTTCCAACCCAGATTCAAATGATGAAGGGGGGTGTCATGTTCAAGAGCGTCTATTACTGCCACTTAACATAAATACAGAGACACATTTCTTTCCCAAAATTTCCCCCACCATTTCTGACAAGTACCTCTTTATTTTTACGCAAGCTTGAGGAGGATAACATATGATTGTTGATATAAGCTCATCCTTCAGACGAGTCCCTCGGAGTATGTTTAACGAACCCTAAGAAGGAGTGGTTCGGTCCCATATGGGTCTTTCGATGTTTGTTTAATGAGTCCAAGGATAAAAAAACTCGGGGTTTTTTCATGTTTTGAGAGTTTGAAAAACACTTAAAGAGAACTCTCTCAGTTCCTTTTTCATAAAGTAGTTCAATGAGACCGAAAAGGTGATAAACTATCGCCCATCAAATGTTTTCTTCAAATACTTTTACGAGCGTGAAAAGAACAAGGTTGCTCGACAATCTTTTTGTTTTTATAGAGCGTGAAAAGAGATTAAAGAATACTCCATGAGTTTCATTTTTTTTGTGTGTTACCATTACGAGTACGAAAAAATGACAAAAGTATACTCGGTTATGTTCTCATTGATTTTTGAGCATGAGAACGAACAAAGACTAGGCTCGAGGTTTTTCTTAAAAACCTTAAAAAACACTTTTACATGTGACAAACAGAAAAACAAATCAAAAAATATATGCATTTCATTGTTTAGGATCCTAGTTCTTCCATCTGCGAGAAAACAAAATACTCACGAGATCATTAGACCCTTAGGTTTTGAAGAAAATGCATTAAATAATATGAAATATTAATAGAAAAATTAAAAAGTGAAATAAACATAGGTAAAATCTCTTTTTTATTATTTCATTTGCATTTTGCCCAAAATTTGCCAAGAAACCCTATTTTTACCTTAGACTTTGGTTGTCGATTGCGGGAGGCACGGGTGACCATTCAACGAACGACTTCCATCAAAAAAGTAATCTCCTTGTCCTCTTGCTTTTCAATGGATTAAATTTCATTTTTATTGGTTTAAAATAGCTTTTTGAGTTAAGTTTTAGGCCGGTAGGTGAGAGTTGGGGCTGTTGCAGGTGACCTATGTCGAGACCTGAGAAAACCATAGGTTTCCGCAGGCGACTTGTGGTTCACCTGCAGAAACCATAGGTTTCCGCATGCGGCTTATGGTTCACCTATGGAAACCGTTTCCGTAGGTGGATTGTGGTTCACCTACGTAAACCCCGCACTGTGTGTAATACTCCATGTGCAGCGACCGAAAATAAAAAATTATTTCATGCGTTTTAGCCAATAAAAACTTTCCAAAGCAACAAATGAGGATGCTAACTTCCCTTTATTATCCCAATGCAGGTTTTTGATCATCAAAATGTTGGAGTGGAGGGAGAGGGAACACGCAGATGATGATTACATTTTTTTGAACGACTCGGGCACTGTAAATGCCCTCCGATAGTGTGGGCTACTGAAATTCTTTAAAATCCAGGGCATGAGGGCCCAACTGAGGTTACTGGAGTATTTAGTCCACATGTGGGTGCCCATGTACTATCCTTAGATATCGAGGATATCTATTTCTTGATGGGGTTATCTCGTCATGGGGCCCGTGTGATTTTGACAAGAGACAAAGGTGGAGGTCTGCCAATGAGTGAGTATGTCCGTAGGTACTGCGATCCTGAGGCCGAGAGACACAAAGACAAAGTTTCCATCAGGGGTGTCTGGGATTTACCCCTACGAACTATTCTTTTTACCATTGCACGCATGGTGGGGAGTGCATCTCCTCACATGGCCCTCCAGACTTATTTTCAGTATGTCGTGGAGTGCATGGAGCCTTGGGTATTCAACTGGTGCGACGGTGTTCTTTGCAACATGAAGACACAGCTGACAAAGTGCAAGAAAGGGGACCTAAAACAATTTGGGTACGCATCTATCTTCGTGTCTTTCTTCCTAGAGAGGGTCCCCCATTTACGTTTACAGGTAGAGTGGGGCATACCGGCCTCACGAGATCCAAGGATGAAGAGGTGGTGTGACCTCATGGCCCGACATGTAAATCAATGAATGCGGACATAAAATAATCTCCCTAGATCCACCTGGATCTAGAACAAAACAAGACAAGACATGATGCTTTCCCTAAGTTACAATCATTGAATTTACTACCAAAGAAGGAATGCGTGACATACCTTTAAATATTGATTCCTTATATCTTTGTTGTCCCTACTTCGCTCTAGTGCTCTAGTGAAATTAGATCTGCAATGACACAAACCAACCAAAGTGAAAGCAACAATAGTAGATTCAATGAAAACCTAAACATGTGATCAAGGAGTCATGTAATAAAATGAGAATGATTTTATGGGAAAGAAACATGCCACCGTATTATATTAAGTAAAAGTGGAAGATACAACCAAATTGCCTTGATGTCACAAGTTCCCTTTCAGTGGTCCTTTGCTCCAACACACACATACACTTGCTCCAAAATTTGTATGAAGATGATCCCCAAAAACTTGATGGACAAATGGAGACCTCAAGCATCAATTGAAACAAGATTCCTCACACAGTCTTCAGCCTATTCTTTCATCAATTCCTTGCTTAATCTTGCTTAACCTTTTCCATGAGAAAGCCATCATTATATAGGTGAAGGAGAATTGGTTAAAGAGATGAGGATGATCCCACCAAATCAGAGAATCCAGTAGGATCCCAACCATACAGACGCCATCTCACATTCTAGAAGATCCCCTTCTAGAATCTTCGTGAACTTCTTCCTTTCTTTAGCTTTCAAACGCCATCGCACCCTACCTATATAGCAGCTTGCGGAAACTCCGCGAGCCAAGTATAGAGTAGCCTACTGAAATCAAGCATTTCCGCACTGTGTACTACATGCAGCCTACGACGTCCTTCTAAAAACCAGTTTTGTAGAGGAAGAAATTAATTACTTTTCTCATGCAAAAGATCATTTTTTAGAGCCTGAACACATGCTTGTAGCATCATCATCAGGGTGACCAAAACAATGTGTAACAAACATTGCTTAGCCGATGCATTTGAGAATGCATCGAAGAGCATGTCAATCCACTTGCTAATGAGGGTGTCCCAATGAAGCTGGTCTGCCATGTGGCTCCTAAGATCGAAGATGAGCTCCAGCCGCTCTGGGCTGAAGAGACTAGGGGGAGCTAGGTTGAACTCTGGAATTGCATTTAGCGGTGGAGGTGCCAAGATGGGGTAGTTCTCCTGCGTGGTGCCGGTAGCACTTTCCTTCACCGCCTTAGTCTCTTTGTCAGCTTTACTGGTGTTTTCCTGGAGTGAAACACTTGGAGCCTTATGGAGGAATTCCTCCTCGACAATGCATGTGGCGCCTTCCATGGCAACCTGGGTGCTTGTGCTAGCTTTGTTGATGTTGGGAAACTGTAAATCGTCTGGGACTGTGAAGAGGAGGGATTCTGGTGGAACCTGGATGGGTTCCACCGAAAATTCCTCCTCGACGTAGGCGATTGGTGGAGTTTGTGGCTTCTCCGTGCACTGAGTCTTGGCAATAGACATGGCCCTTTCCAACTGTTGCAGACGTCTCTGTCGGGCATCGTAGATGTATGAGGAAGGTTCATGCCTCGACTTACCTCTCTCTCTCGGCATGGCTGAGCCAGGGGGGGTGAAAAATCCACTGAATTACTGCGAGGAGAACCCACTGCACAATAATCCAGTTCTCAGAGCGAGCAAGGTGGTGGAGCTCAAAGGCAAAATAATGCCAGCCAGGGCCGGGCAGGAGAGATAACCCTGGGGTGGACATGACCACTATACTCATCTGTCTCCTACAATTAATCCTCAAAACCGTCATTAACCAAACTAGAGGGAGTTGTCCTCCCTTCCTCTACAGATAATTATGGTCGCCCTCCATTCAAGATTGAGGTGAAGGGCGACAACTGACCATATTTATGGCTGGAGTCATGGGAGGGTTGTGTGACCTCCATCCGCTAAATGGCACCCCATCCAGGACAAGTTTAATATATTTTTTAATCCAAAATGAAAAAAACATTATTTTTAATGAGAGGAGTCTAAAATACTTTGGGGTGTTTTAAATAATAATAACAAAATTGTCTCCATAATACCATATAGACAACAACCTTCGTTACTTCGACATTCTCGAAGGATGTTAGTTTTATTTGTATTTTTATTTTAATAACATATATTATTATTATATTTATTTTACCAAGTGCCTTACCAAGTGACAGCTGGGGAAAGTCGAAGTGAAAGAGTAATCGAAAACGAAAGGCCGTCTGTGGAAAACAAATAGCAGCCGAGACCCGGAACGCCTTACTATCCCCGGGACCGACGAGAGGATGGAGAGCATGGTCGTGGACGGCTTCGTGCACCTCCGATGTGGGCAGTCCACATCAGTGGCGAGAATCACGAAGATTGAGCGTGACGATTCTGGGCAAGGGAAACATAAAGTCCACGTCCGATGGTGCTACAGCCCGGAAGAGACCAAGGCCGGGAGGCAGCCATTCCACGGCGAGAATGAGTTGCTCCTTTCAGATAGGGAAACGGTGGAGGACTGGACATGTGTACTGGGGCCCTGTAACGTACTTAGCTTGGAAGAATCCATGAAACAATACGCCGCAGGAGATGGGTCCAGCTACTTCTGGAGATTCCTCTACGAAACAGAGACCGGGAATTGTTACAGGATTCGGCCCTTTCACGCTTCAACAACAGTTGACGGGAGAGCCTCCAGCATTTAGTTGCCCGAGGATGTGTTTTGCTGCTCATTCTGGCAAACAAAAATAGCCGGGTTTCATTAATTTGATTTGAAAAATGTTTAAAAAAAATAAAATTCGCTACGCTTTTGTGATTTTTAAAGCTGGAAATAAGGTTCCGCTCAGTTTACAACAATGAATGGAAGCAATTCTGAGTTTTATTTTGCAAACAATTTTATTATGCTATGTTTTGTTATATTTCTGTTATTTTATGACATAATGGCTTATGAAATCTCACTATTATTTGGATGTTTTTATCAATATACCGTATTCAACCATGGCAAATTTTATGGATGGTATTTTGCATTGAAAATGTTATCAAGCTAATCTTAACTCTATCCACAGATTTAATACCAAACTTGAGCAGAAATAAAATCGATTATATGCCATGCATAGATCTCTGATCTATGCATTATCATGTCTCTGATATGTTCTCATTATGATATTTCAATTTGCAGATGTTTAGGGTTCCTATTCCCACATCAAACGATCAAATATACAAACCTGAAAACAAAGACTAGTAATGAATTACTTTCATCAAATCTCCTTTTAAGAACCAATAGATAGTCTTTCACTTTCAGAGAATAAGTACTCATGGTCTATGTATAAGGTTAAATATGACTAATAGTTATATTTACTTGTCAAAAACGTATATAACAAAATAAGGAATTATAGTCACAAGTTTCACTCTAACTTTGTTTGTATTAGTCAGCGAAAAGGATATTGAATCTCCACTTTGGTGCTACTGATCTTGTGTTGAACCTCTTAGTTTAGAGTGAAAGCTTATGAATAGAAAATCTAACACCCAACCCACAATCAATACTTTTAATGCAAAGGACATATGGTGGCATTGTACTTATACAAACAGTTTTTTCATACAGAGGTGACTCAACTTGTCATGCATTATTTAATATTATTTGTGTGATGTAAATACATAAGTTTTTTCATACAGAGGTGACTCAACTTGTCATGCATTATTCAATATTAATTGTGTGATGTAAATACAGTTTTTTCATACAGAGGTGACTCAACTTGTCATACATTATTCAATATTAATTGTGTGATGTAAATAATAAAACTGGAAAAGATAAGAAACAATCCCTTAGGATTGATCTTCACAAAGTAGCTTAGGACAATTATAGAATTGGATTCCTTTTCACAAGTGATTAAATCAACTTTTATCAAATTGTATAATCTAATAAACGCACTAAAAATTTGCATCAATTAGAAAGTTCAATAAAAGAGTAACAAACCATTCAAAAGGAAAAAGCTCAGTCTCTTTCAAAATATGAAAATGATTTTATAAACTAACTGCGGAGGTCATTGTTGGAACACAGTGGGCATACCCAGGGTAAAACATTAATTCACCAACAAATCCCAAGATATCGACCCTTTCGGGGACTGCAAGAACCGGGCTTCTCCAATCATGGGGAAATAGGAAGCATTCATCCTTTACTATTTACTTAACATTCATTCATATATCATGTGTGCGAAACCATAACTAGCATTTGACATAATATTCCCACTTAACCATTCATCATATGTGTGAAACCCTCAGATACATATTCATACTAATCATTACTCATCTATTCTATGTGCACAATGAAAAAAAAGAAAAACACATCATGACATCATGCAAATCAGAACACAAGGATTTAACATGGTTCACCCGAAACTCGGCTACATCCATAATGGATTGCTTCTTATATTATTTATTCATAGTCTTCCATACAGTCATGCACACTGCACTCATACAATGTTCTTCAGTAAAACCCAAACCTACCCAAGTCATTTTATGTTACACTGCACACATATCTCTCTATCGATATTGAACTCAACTTACTACTCATTTCTCAATAACCAACTTACTCATAATTCTCCTTCAAAGAACACACTCTTGCTCAATACCCTCGAATGTTATCTTCTACCCAAACCCATTAGTTTTATAGTAGGGCTTACCTCGTTACAATGTAGACAAAATGTCCCAAAACTCCTAACTAACTTCTTCCTTTTGCGCATTGACTCCTTAACATTTGCTATATGTCTTCTACGCAAACTACTCCTTTGTTGATTTGTCTTGCGATCCACTCCTATGTGATTCTCAAAACTTACCAAAATGACATGCTCCAACAATCACACATTGATAAATCATACCACTCATTAATAAACATTCTTGAGGTTGTCTTTGGGTGAAACCCTTCACACTCAGCTATGCAATTTATAGTCTTATGCTACAAAAACAAGATGAAAAGAAAACAACAACCAGAATTGTTGAAGTAAGGTTGTAATAGACTTTAGTGATGTAGCATATGTTTTTCAAGCTTATTATCTTTTTACTAGCATGGATTTTATCAAAGTTTCAAATGTATTTTTATATCTCAACAAAGGTTATAGTAACGATTGTCTTTTCAAATTTATCTTTGCAACACAATTTCAAACTCTCTAATTTTTATATAAACTATTGGATAATATTTTTATTAGTTAAATGATCTATCGTAGCCCATAATTGCTTGCTTTTGCCACAATAAAATCAACAACATATACCATCAAAACAACTCATAGATTCAAAATTCATTCTCTAGAAAAACATAGCAATGTTGATAATGAGTCAAACCGTAGATGTGATGTTAAGGTCCTAACCCGCACATGGGTAGATTAATGTATTCGGATGTAATAAAGGTCAATATTAATAAGACCTTTCAATAAAAGAGAATTAGGCCGATGTAAGAAGACCTAATAGAAGCAAAACGAAGGATCTTCCTAGATGCTTCTTTTTAGTATAAATGGGAATTGAGGGTATGAGAACCCAAACTTGTATATTATTGTAGCAGTATTTTCCAAATTCAGGTTACCCCTCGAACTTTGTGAACATTGCTATCACGAATCAAGTCTTATTCTATTTCCAAGTGTTATTTTGCATTTGCTATTTAGGTATATCATTTACGTGTGTGTGAAATTATCTTTGGATATTTTCTTGTTATTACGACATTTCTAGCATTTTGGTTTACATTACATATATTTATATATTTAGGCATCTTGCAGAGTGGTATCGGTACTCGCGAAAGAGTGTGGGTAATTTTTCGAGGTAGAGGCGATATTCCGGCGTCTTTAAACCAGGATACATCGTTAAGCATAAACCAACGGTTGGGGATTCATACACGGGGAAATACAGAGTGGTTTCTTAAAGCGTTTGTTGGCCCGCCCTTATGTAACCCCTGATTTGAGGTACTTGCCGGTGGTAGGCAATGGGGCCGGAACACATGTTTATGGATTGGCCTAGATTTCCTAAACCCTCGTAGAATGGCTTCATATCGGCCAGGAACTTTCTCGGTGTCATAGAGAACAACACTCGAGAATATAATCTCTAATACATGGGTAGTGGTGATATGACTAGGGTACGGTCTATCCTCCTTAGTTAGTGCCACGAGATGGGCGAGGTACTAACTTGTGGACCCTTGCGTATGTCAGGAGGATTTATATACCGGGGCAAACCCTTGTCATGGAACCACCGGAATACCTAACCCGCCAGGGGACATAAACAACAATATAAAACAAAATTCATGAAGTGAGATCTATTAACCCACATTTTATTATTAGTTCCTTTCAGGTGACCTCTCTGGTTGGGAATTTGAGGATTTCATCACTTCAACATTCTTGGACTAAAAACATATAATCCGGTATGGTAAAAAAGTATAGAAATTTTTGACCGTTATTTGAGACCTATTCCATTAGATTCATCTCTTAAGCCCCTCATCACTTTCCCATATCATTTTTACGCAAAATTTTTGACCAGCCCTCACCCTTTTCGGTTCACCATTTTTTACCATTATTTGAGACATATTCCATTAGATTCATCTCTTCGCCCTCATCACTTTTCCTCCATATCATTTTTCTAAAATTCACGACCGTAGCACCCTTTTAGGTTCGCAGTCATCATGGCCCACACCGTAACCAGAAGAACAGAATCGCTTTAACTTCCTATGACATGGTTTGCCGGGGCCCCAACAAAGAGTGCAACCGATTACTACTATTGCCTCATTGATGCCTCCATGAATACCTCGATCGGATAGCATAAACAGAGTCCATATTAGGCGGAAGTCAAAAATGAACTTAAATATGTCGTTGGCCTTTTCTGCACCAAACTCAATATTCCTCTCGATGACTCTTTCGGGGATGCACCTAAAAAGGCCCGAAGGTGAAACTTCTTCTCATTTCCTTTCAACCACATCACTTTCAAAGGGACGCTCGCCAGGGTGGATGTAACTTCTAGAATTGATAGCCAGATTACTGGTTGGGTCACACAAAATGGAACATTATTTCCTCTCTACAACATTAGATGACAGCTGGCACCGGTTATGGTGTTCTCATCGATCAAATGGCCTTAATGGTGGCAATGGAAAAACTTCAGGTCAAGGATATATTGCTTGGACCCAATTTGTTCGAGCTTTATGAGCGGCTTTGACGATACCAACCATTTGGAAGCGGATTTGACAAAATTGAAGAAGCGATGGAGCGGTCCCGAGACTTCATGGTGCATTTGAAATGCGGATTTTGAAACCGAGGGCATGGCCCGATGTCTTCTTTCGTGAGTGCTTTATCGGTGGCCTCAGGAGGAGGTTGGGGAATGACCCATGTCCCTCATGGCTCGACCCTCACGACGGGTGGAAACTACAAAAAACCAAGCACAACAAATTGTTTCATCTCAAAGCCGTAAGCCTTCCTCTTTTCCCGCGCATACCTAAACCGATTAAACCCACTACTCCCTCCCCTTAAAAATCCAAAATGACCCGGTGATAAGGTGAGCGATGCGACAACTCAGACCTCTGTTATAGCGTGATGACAAAATATTTTCACCGACCTGAAGAGTAGCAGGGATCAAAATCTCTTTATGGCCCTCTGAGGATACTCAAGAAGGCGATGATGACACTTCCCAATTCGAGTCTGACTTACGAAGAAACCCTCCTTCCGACCCTCTACTTGAAGAACCATCATTTCCCTCAAGTACCCTCACCGACTTCGCCCCAAACTCTCCAAACTAATCGGTTATATCAAAGCCTTAGAAAGGTCATCATCTTGGTTGATGGTGGTGACACCCGCAACTTTATTCATCGCCCGCGTAGCCAAAGAAACCCAACTGCCTATCCCAAATAGCGTTAATAATTTCCAAATCATGATTGCCAATGGGGCTCTATGAAATGTGGAGGCTGTGAAATAATGCGTCTAGGCGGGTGACTACAACCTCAAATGCATATGTTGCTGGCTGACATGGGAGGTTCTGCGACGGTATTGTGTTGGAGTCTTGAATGGCTGTGAGAACCTTGGGTTATTCTCGCATGGACTTCTAGAACTTAACCGTACAATTTGACCAGGGTGACCACACACATAAATTTCAGGCATCACTTTGTAGCAGTTCTCCACGAAATCATCCGGTTTCTACTCATCATGGAGAAATTACTCAAAAAGGCCGGTGTCGCCAGCCAGCTGTGCCATTCAAACCGAGATTACGGGTGCCCCAAGACCTCCAAACCCTTGACTAAACATCAAGCGGTCTTCTCCACTCCCCAAGGGACTTCCTCCTTCCATGGCATCCATGATCATTCCATTCCCATGTCGGAAGTCACTACCCCCAACATATGCCCATGCTCATACCTTGCCCAAAGAATGAAATTGAAAAGATGGTCGAAGAACTCACATTGTAGGGTCATCAGATCCCTGATGCAGAGTCCTTACTCTCTCAGGTTTTCATGGTACTATAAGAAAAGAAGGTTCGTGGCCAGATGTGTCACGACAGATACCCCTCAATAAACTCACCATCAAAAAGAGATAAATTTCCATCCCGGTCATTGACCTCTGGATGAAGCCCGGAGTGGTGCCAATTCTTCACCAAACTTGACATTCACTCGGGCTATCACCAGATCCCAGGTATGAAAGGTGACATTCAGGCGACCTTTAGCACTCATGTGAGGGGCCACTTCTACGATTTTTGGTCATGCCCTTTGGGTTGTGTAGCGCCCCTTCCACCTTTCAGAGCCACATGAACCATGCCTTGAGTCCCTGTGATCATTTTGTCCCTAAGTTTTGCATTTGATATCCTCATATAGCGGTGGAAAGACCATCGACTCATGTGGATCAAGAGTTCTCCCTTCTACTGCTTCGACACCATCTTTTCCTCAAAGCGGTCAAATATTACTTTTGGTGCGTCCAGAGTTGAATACTTGGGTCATCTACGGTAGGCAAGGATGGTGTCGAGGAAATTGGACCTGAAAGATTGAAGCTATGCAAGATTAGCAGCACCCTAAGACTCTCAAAAGTTTGGCGTGGATTTTTCCGCGGGTAATGCAGAGTTAAGTCGAGAACTATGTAATATGGAAAGATTGCGACGCGGCTCAGGCCCTCCTTAAAGAGCGCTCTTTCCAATTATGGACCCCAACAACCCGGCTCAAACTTTTCAAACTTTGAGATGGCCATGTGCGCCACTCCGGTTATGGCTCTCCGATACCCATGAAGACTGTTTGTGTGTTGCCGGAATCATGGGAAGGGAATTGGCAGTTGTCCTTATACGGTGCGATATGGCCCTTTACAGAGAGCAAAACAATGCGAAGAATGCAGACAAACTATCTATGAAAACTTGGCGGTCGCATGCGGTTAATTCCTTAAAGAATCCCATATCTCTTAGAACCTTGATTCCAAATTAAGCCGGACCATCAAAGCCTCAAATACTACGGAACAAAATTTCCTCCAGGAGCAACAAAATGGGTCATGTAGCTCTTTGGCTATGATTATGAGATCATTTACAAGAAGGGGAAAAGACAATGTAATTAGGATGCAGCTGTCCGGAAATAATATGAAGATGAAGGATCCCTCTTTTTCTTTCCTTCATTGTACACAATTGGTACTGCAGTATTACACCGGGAATGGTACCAAGACCCCAAAGTTAGCATCCTAATTCAGCAACTTCTGGAACAAAGTGAAGGAGTACTCTTGTCGGGGATGATCTTCGATACAAAGGTGGCTTGTATTTATGTAAACAATCCAGCTCAAATCCACAGTACTCTCAGAGCTGTGCTACACTTGATCAAGGCACTTCGAGTTCACCAAAACATATGAGTTAAGCGCTCCTTTTAAGGATGGTATAAAACCCGGACCTTCAAATGAGTTGCCGAATGTGAGATCATAGCATATGAGAAGCAGTCAATCTCGGGAACGCTCCAAAAACTTTCCGGGATATATCTATGGATTTTTATTACAGACTTACTAAATCAGGGAATAATCGGTGATAATGGTGGTGGATCGACTTCCAAGTATGCTCATTTTGCTCTTCACCGCATTTCGCATCCCGCGATGGCCCAAGTTTTCATGGATCGGTCTTCAAGATTCATGGCATGCCAAGAGGCGTTCATTCTTTCTAACTCTGACGAAGGCAGCCCAAACTAAGCCTTTGTTCCTTCACCGTTCATTGACTTATCATCCCGGTGTGGATGGTCAAATAGAAATTAGATCAACAAGTGTTTGGAAACCTATCACGGGTGCTGCATCAGAAAACAACACCGATTGGGATCAATGGTTACCACTTGCCGAATGGTGGTACAACACTACATATCATCCAACCACTCGCATGACTGACTCCCTTTTAGGCGATTAATGGGCCGAATCCGCCGTCGATTCTCTGTACTATAGGGTACCTCGAAGGTCAGGCGATTAGACCAAACACTTACGGTCAGGGGAGATTATCGCCATTGTTACCCAGCAAAGAAATTTGGTCATGGCCAGAGGAAGCAGAATGAAGGCGACAAGTAGATCAAAGGTGCATTTCGAGCGTCAATTTTGAAGAAGGGGATACAGAGATTGTTACAGCGACCACAACCATATAAACGAAACTTCCCTCAAAGTAGAAGGCGATTAATGGAAGCTATTGTTTGCCAGCCCTTACGGTTCTAAAGGCGGGTGGGACAAATTAAGCATATCAGTTAGCTCTTGCCAATCAGTCGAAGCTACATCTTGTTTCATGTTTCACAGCAGAAGAGGCGTTGGAACGGGGTGCCTTGGCAAAACCAACCTTCCGGAGTTGGTAGAAGAAGAAGGATCCATTTGGCTACAACCGGAAGCGGTTTTGGACCGAGGAGATGAATTAAGCTACAGCGTCGGAGAACCATCAAGGGAAGTGTAGATACGGTGGAAGAATATGACTCCGGTCGATACCGCTTGGGGAACCAACTTACCGTGCAGAGGCCGGTTTCCACATCTCAAACCAGACGAAATTTGTTTAAGAAGCGGACAGTTCTTTCCGCACATGGAGTAGAACAATGTATTCGGACAATAAGGTCAATATTAGCCGGGGCCTTTCAATAAAAGAAATTAGAAGGATGTAAAGAAGACTAATGAAGCTTAAACTGAAGGGATCTTCCTCTAGATGCTTCTTTTAGTATAAATGGGAGTCGAGGGTATGAGGAACCTAGCTTGGATATTATTATGCTTGGTATTTGCTCGATTGGAGTTACCCTCGAAGAGAACATGAACATTGCTATGAGATCAAGTGCTATTTACGATGGTGTTCTTACGATTGCTATTTCATTATATCATTTTGCTATCTGAATCAAGTGCTATTTCTGTTCAAGTGTTATTTCTGTTGCTATTTCGTATATCATTTCTGTGTATTGTGAATATTATGCTGGATATTTTACTGTTATTCTGTTATTTCTAGCATTTCGTTTCTGTTCTGCATATTTTATATATCTGGTATCTTGCATGTGATCTAAAATCTATATATTATATAGATTGACTGAAAGGGGTTTCTTACCAAAGACAGAATTTAAAATCTATAAATTTCCATTCATCCACACAAAGGAAGATCTTGTAGACACACACCATCTCTAAATCAATCTTTAAACATTTTCAACACAAGAACGAATCAATATAATCAACTAAAATAAGTTAAAATAAATAACTAAGATTGACATCCCTGGGATTGGTGGGGCCTTTCCAACCCTAGTACCGAGTTGTGGAGATTCACTCACTCACGAAAATAAAAACACCATGAATCAGAACTTGCAAATGTTATTAAAAACAAAGTGTGCTCATAGCTTACACCACTTGTATCATATAAATTAGAGATATCACCAAATAGCAGTATCCTTCGTCTATTCCTTTATGAAAGAGTACAAAAAATGTTTCTTAACCTTGATTTATAAAGAAAATATGATTTTATAGAAAATCACTAATACATAGATAAAGTCACCCTCCTCTATTTTCGAGGAATAGGAAGACAAAAATAGTTTTAGAATCAATAAATTGAACTGACTTGGATTATTCCTAATATCTAGTACAAAATAAGTAAGAAGATCATACCAAAGGTGATCTCGTTTCTATTCATATTATGTTGGACAAAAAAGAATAGCAACCAAATATCGTAAATCTTGAACCCAAGAATAGCTTGGCCACTAGAACCTTTGTCCATTTGTTGATCTGGAAACCCACATTGACAAAGAATGGTCTAGGGATAGAGTAACATGCCACAATCCATGATGGCACTTCACTCTCCAATACCTAGGAAAACAATCTTAATTTGGGCACGAACATGTGTTTGAACCTTGAAATCCTGGTATGGGAACAACTGTAGTACGAGAATACCACTACATTCTTCATTAGCAAAAATTATTTAAAAAACTCATAACAATTTATCGAAAACTTAGGAAAAATGACAAAATGAATAACCATACCTCATAATACTTGCCAAAGGGAGTTTTATTCTAGAAATCACAAAAATGAATGGTATCAAGGATAGGTTTAGGGATAAAAATAGAGCATAAGTGAAAGAAAAGGTGTCTGGATCATGACAAAATTGAGGCTCGATAGTTTCCTCCTACCTATCCCTTGTCCATCATAGCCCATTTCCCTCGTATCCCTCTCAAATTCACCACAACACTCTCGATAGATCCCTACGGAAGGTGAGCTTACTGAGGTGGTTTCATCCATGGTTCTAGCATCTGCAGTGGCAATGGAAGGTTTCCTTGCTCCTATATGTTCCTAGACAGTTGCTTGAAGCCTTTCCAAGGCCTTATCCTTCTTTGACAAATCTTGTTGCAAGTACGTCATCATTTGCATGAACCTATCCCCTAGCTAGTTACCCATTTGGATGACCTTCTCACCAAGTTATAAAAGTTGTGCTCTATTCTTGTCCCAACCTATTTTGACTCCAGTGAGGGATTCTTGGCATTCTTCAAACTTATTCTTGAACATCTTAACCTTCTCTTTCAAGTGCTCATTCTCCTCCTAAACCTGAGAATTGTTGACTCTTAAGCCTTCCAAATTTACTTTTCTTGCTTTACAAATGTTGAGGTTTGCAATGTTCTGTTCAAAGTCATGGAAGAAATCATAGTCAAACATGCAACTACTCTAATACCATCTGCTATGTAAACAAGAGGTTTATAGACCACTCGCTTCACCAACATAGAAATCGTGTAGAAATTTAATTTCTAGTCTCTATATTAGTATTAGATATAGTTCTCTATCTACACAAAAACCACTAGGCCTATGTTTCGCTGTGATGCTCTTTAATCTCTCTTCGGTGTCTATTGCAAATCCGTATCCTTCTTGTAACCTGCACACTACAACTAGTTGATAACACAATAACAACCCATTTAATAAAGATCAATTGTATGCAAATATTTTGAAGCTAGTGATTGACTATGATTCCATGCAAGTTCTTTATTCTCAGTGCAAT
>SNQJ01S0141630.1:0-24697 GCA_010110895.2 Picea sitchensis | reverse complement strand
TTGTTTAAGCTCATAAACAACTGATTCACCCCCCCCTCTCAGTTGTTTTAGTATTTCCAACAGAGAGGCCATGTGCCCTCGTATTGTCTCTCACAGACTAAGACTGGGTACCCTCTCAAAGAAAAAGGAACACATAATAGTCCTGAACCCAAATTTTTTGTTCTCCCATATCCAAAACTATATTAGTTGTATCTTCATGCAATCTAGCATGGTTTTACTCCAGTGAAAAATCCATGCATTTAAACACTACACCGCACAATGCATGTGCGCCCGGGAGACCTGATGTAAAGCCATGGATCCAGTGATCCGCCCAATGAGTAACACTATCAATTTCAGTGATATATTGTTGATCTTGTTTATAGACACTTGAGAACCCACTTTCTCAGTACCAACCTCGCAATGGAGTCCAATCAACTCCTCAATGTTCTAAGGCCCGAGGGGGGAAGGTACGCAAGTTGATTGTATCCCCTCTCCTCGAGAGACTAGTCAGGAAGTAGATATCTTCAGTCGTTGGAGTCAACGAATACCCCTCAAGAATAAATTCCTCAGCGTCAGGATGCCAGTAATCTATCAAATCATTCAACAACCTGGGTTATGCCCTCATAAACGGACACTGGAAGAATTTCAACAACCCACATTGCGCTAATACAACGATAGTAGCAGGGTCTTGTGAGACCAAAAAATCAATGTCTTCATGCTCCCTCTCTCTCCAATGGACATACATCCTGCAAAATGACAAGTTGATGGGGCGTTAACTCTTTCTTTTCATTTTTTTCCACATATTGGAGGGTGTATGCGGGGTGTATTGGACATAGTTGCATATGCACGCATGCAAATCATTTTCTGCACGTGGGCATACGTGGGCTGTCCTAAGACAACTCGCGTACACGTAGGGCTTGTTGGAGTTACTTCACACACACCTAGGATTTATTTTTCCTAAGGTTATTCCTTGTTTATTTTTCATAATTAGTCATTATCCAGTCTCCTATATTTTAGGGGAGAATATTCCACCTAGAGAATATTCTCTTTCAGTTGACACTTCTGTTTGACTAGTAGAGTTGAGTTTAGATGTTGCATTGGGATCATCACCATCAAAAATTGGGATCATCACCATGCTAATTCAACCTTTCCTTAGTATCATCACCAGAGTGGTGCATTATCCTTGATTCCCTAATTTAACTCCTCACTACTCTTTGTTCAATCAATTAACTGAAGATTAGTTAACTAGTTAACTCAACTAGGTGGCAGTTCACTCCGTAACTGCCTAAGAGACTAGAATAGGTGGTAGTTCACTCTTATAACTGTTGGTGTGTGTCTAGATCACTCTAGACCACCACTATGGCGCATTGGTTCACCTCAAGTCGAACTCCTTGATCTATACAAAGTATATCATTTGTAAACTATTCATTTTTTCACAACGGTTAATGAGAATTCTTCCATTCTTTATCTCCTTCTTCTTCTTTCTTATATTCTCTCTGCAAATGTGTGTATCATTGTTTAGCTAGATCTATTTTGTGTAGGTTCAACACATTTACATGGCCGACCTTTTTAAAGGTCAACACCCCCCCAAAAAACAAAAGGAAATGCAAAAAGGAAGAATGGAAATGCAGGAGGGGCTAGTTTGTACTTACTTGGTCCAAGTGGAAGTTCGTTTCGTCCACTGAAGCTCCCGGAATCAACTCTTTTGGCAAAGGGGTGTTTTTTATTTTTTTGTCAATTCTCAATTTACAATGGTGATAATGCGTTGCCAACTTCTCTTTATAGACTTTTCGGCCCCTTTTTGTCATTTTTTGGACCCTTTTGTCGTTTTTTCTAGCCTAAAAATCGTTTAATGTGGTTCTCGAGTTTCTTTTTGGATGTTACGATACATTTTACTTTTCTTTCGGTGAAATTTTTGAGAGTTGGGGCATTTTTAAGGTCCTTTGGTGAAAAGTGTATTTTCCAACTTTGTGCATTTAAGATAGGATTCCACCTCCACTTGTTGCGCCTCGTTGTCTTTTTCACTTTTCCATAGGATCGATCCCACTAAATTGTGACACAGAACCCTCTCTCCTGCTCTAGAAGTGTCATAATTTAGTGGTAGATCCTACCTTCGCATGGATTCCCTCGGTAGATCCTGGTTAGATTTTGGTGTCCATGTCGTCACTAATGAATTTAGGCTCGGGAGTCCTTTTAGTCCTATATTGATTACGAGTTTGGGCCTTCACATGTCTGATATGTCATCACTCTTGACCTCACCCTCGAGACTCCCAAAACAACGGGTCTTCTTTTAAGCCCTTTTCAGATCCTCTAAACATGAAAATATTGCCGAGCGATCTTATTGCCCTTCATGCTCGCCAAACTAAAATTCGAAGGCACATCTGTTCGACGGTAGTTTACCACTTTTTGGTCTGGATAGTCAAATGTACGAAAAAAGGTATACTCTAGGGGCCTCGGTTCTCTAGAAGAGTATTCTCAAGTATAAATTTAACCCTTTTTCGGGCCCGAGGGACTAAATTTACGAAAAAGGAACCCCCACGGAGTCCATAGTTAATCTCTTTTCAGAATCCCTAAAATTGAAAAGATTGCCGAGTGACTTTGTTTCTTCACACTCGTTAAATTGGTCAAGAAGAACATCCCCTTACAGATTCCATAGTTAAGTTCTTTTTAGACTCCTTAAATATGAAAAGATTGCCGAGTGATCTTGTCTTTTCCACACTCATTAAAATGGTTTTGAATAGACATCTTTTCGGTGCTAGTTTACCCCTTTTTGAACCGACTAGACTACCTTCGAAAAAGGTACCCCAGTGGAGTCTCCGTTTACGCTTTTTCAGACTCTCTAAAAATGAAAAATCGTCGATATTACCTTCTCTGGGCTCATTAAAATTACATCGAAGGACGTTATCATTGTGTCTTATTAATCACATTTGTATTCCTGTGTCTTTGGCTTAGTGCCGGCTCCATGTTGCTCTCAACTGAACCATCTGAAGCATGCCTTATATGCAAGCCTTGTAGAACTTTGCCTCTGCATCTTGACACCTTGACCCATGGGATTTTTCCTGAGTTTCCTTTTGCTACTTATGTCCCCTTGCTCTGAGCATTAATGCATTCCTTGCACTTGGAACTAGTATGTCTGCGACACTTGTTCCTCCTTTGTAACGTAGCATTCTTTTATTCTTTTTCAAGCTTCCCAAAATTATTGAAAAAGACAAAAAAAATCAAATATACCCCAAAAAGAGGAAGGGAAAAGTATTTTCTTTTTGTTGATAGAAAAATGAGTCTCCCTTGGACAAAGCACATCCTTCCATTTTTTCGTCAAGCTCTAGGATTCAATATGACCTTAGGAAGTTGTTCTCGCTACAAAGAGTTGTGTCCTTCTCTATTTGGTTATCCTTCCAAACATATGGAGAGTTCGCGTTGCCTCCTGCATCGTGAAATTATGTCAATGATATGATTCCTGAGTCTCATCATTTGTCATGCTTTTGTCCAAGGGAAGTTTTACTAAATTTGAGTCAGCCCTTCTGTAGTTTGTCTCTTATCCTCATGCTTGGCCACCCCGAAAGACCAATCAAGTCCTTTCTCAAAATCAATGAAGTTCTCTGCTTGATCACTGATATCCTCTTGTCTGTTCCTGATGAGCCTTTGAAGACCTCTAGGTAGTGAAGTCGTAAACTGATATTACACTCCTACCTGATTTTTGAATATTTTGAAGTTGTTTCTTGAGCTCTGAAGACTTCATCTCCAACCATTAGGCATCATTGGATTCTTGAAGATGGATAATATACATGTATATATTTTTATTTTTTGATGTAGATCCAATGTGTACAACTCACGGCTACAATTTATATAGTTATATGACATGGATCTGCAATGTATTTGATTGGAAACCATGATTTTATTTCATCCCGAGCATGGGTATGCCCGCCTCAGTGAGACAAATGGTTATTTTGCAGATGGAACCTCCTGAACTTTGGTATTTGGGCTCACTCGCTTCGTACGTTGGTGAATATTTGTAATGTATTTAGGCCATCAGATGCTCTTTTGACCTCACACATTAGGGGGCATCTGTTATAACCCTAAATTGCACCAGACATGCATACCTGGCATCATGCCATCTTACTTTCTATCTTTGCCAAGCCATCACTTAACAACTCTTCTAAAAAACCTTTTTTTTAAGGTGTATGCACCTTGCACCACTACTGCCCACGTACACACGCTTTCTGCACCACTATAGCCCACGTACACTCACAAAAAGCGTGAAAAATGAAAATTTCAAAGGGATACGGGTTTTCGGGCCGTTACTTGACCATTTGACTGCCCATAGCCAGTCACCCCAACCATTACTATCTTGTTGGCCTATAAAATAAGGTTTTGGGGTCCCATTCCAAGAGGAAGCACGAGAGCATAGAAAATCTGCCCATTTCAATATTCCCCCTTCGCCCCAATATTTTTCAACCACATTGTGAGTTTGAGCCAAAATTCTTTTTTCCTCCATTGCAAAACCTTTCCATTTACCTAGAGAGAATTGAAGAGGAGAAGAATACATGGAAGCAATTGGTGCATGGTGAAGAGGAGCCCAGGACCGATTTCGAAGAGAAGTTGCCGGTATCATATTGTAAACGACTTTTGTGAGATTAATATAAAGAGATACTTTTTCTGTCCTGCCAAATGATGTCTTAAATATTTACGATTTGTTTACATTCTTTGTTATGATGTCTAATCCACTAATCCATATATAGAATGCATGCTTGTAGTTTCTTGTTTGTATTTTGGTGAATGTAGGTTGGCCTTGGGAGGATATCTGCATTCAAGAAACAACTGAGCGCAAAGGGATCTACACCGGATGCAGAGTTTAAGGTATGCCTACCAGATCCCTGTACTTTGTATGATTGTGGGGTAATGACAGGATAGTTGTTAAAAGTAGGAGACTTTAGAAGATTAGCTCTGCCTACACTTTAGAACCTTGGTGTAGTCCGTAGGGGGGTTTTCCTTCTATAGCAGGAACCTTAATGAACTGAATAGGCCCTCTTCTTCTTAAGGCGCAGGTTCTATGGAACTCGTGGGCTTCTCCATAATGCTTTAAAGCCTCAGTGTAATTAGGTGCTAACTCTCCTCTAGATAAGCCCCTTCCCTCACGTAACCGCTGGCGATGATCACACGCTTAAGTGAAAGGCGCATCGTTATTTCGTGTGTCGCGAATCTGGGAGTATTGCTACTTTCGTTCCCCCGATACCCAAAATTTTGATGATGCTTGGACCGATGGTCCAGATCTTTCTTTGATTGATGACTGCTATCAAATTGAGATTTCATGATTTGCGAGTTCTTGTAACTCTGTCTTTGACTTATTTGAGTCACTAGTAAGCGAAATGTTGATCTTTTTCCACATGTCCTCCTTGACGATGGACGATCTCGATGGTTTCGAAACAACCAATGACTATGATCCTTTCGCAAGTTCTCCCTTCGCGACTCCTCTCGAATCTGCTCTTTGACCTTTCCACTTTGTGAGTCAACGAAATGCTGAGCCCTTATCACGTGTTCTCCTTAATAGACAACCACAATCAAATCGCGATTTTGCACATCACAAGTTCGAACAATTATGTTCTTTAACCTTCTTGCTCTATGACTCAGTGCAATGCTGAGATCTTGCCACGTGTCCTCCTTGATGGACAACTAGGATTGTTGCGGTTCCCAGCTCCTTGGGTATTTGGCTCCTATCTTCATAAGGTTAACGTGTGCACACCTTACCTTTAGATCAACGGCTATTGATCCACATGCTCAGATCCGACGGATGAGATCTTTTCTCTTGCGCTAAGATTGAATGGTTGAGATCTTTCCTCCTCTGCACTTGCTCCTCATTGTCTAGACATTGATCGGATGGTCTAGATCTTACCTCTGAGCTAAATATTTCTTCATACTTAGAATATTTTCGAAAGAATTTAAAGGCTTTGACCTTTATCCTTCCTGCGAGTCCATTTCTTGGATCTCGTTCACGCTTCTTGGAAAGTGCTACTCCTCCTAAGCTTGATCTCTCCAAAGTTTCTGATCTTCCAAGCACTTCTTTCTTTTCTAGGAAACTCGTCAAACTCAATTCCAAATATTCTTGAAAAGAATCCTTCATTGCATTCCTGACATTCTTCCACTCTTTTTCTTCGACTTCTTTATGAAGCCAGTTCGACTCTTTGTCAAATTCCAGGTCTGTGCACTCTTTGCAACATATCTTTACACAAGATTCGATTTCTTGTGACGACTGTGCACTCTTTGTGGAAGTTTCTTTACACTCCCTGCAAAGAAACCCTACATTGTTCCTCCTGATCTTATGAATCGAGACAGACTGGGTCGACGCACTCCTTGCAGACTGAATTCTAGATCTATGCACTCCTTGCAGCAGATTCTTATGCAAGATCTAGATTCTTGCGGATGACTATGCACTCCTTGCAACAATCACTTTTCACTTATTGCAAAGGAAATATTACACTATTTATCCTGAGCTTTACGAGTCGAAATAGACCCTGTCAATGCACTCCTTGCGGACTGTGTGTACACCTTGCACCGACTCACGAAGAAAAGTGATTTTTAAATTTTATGCAAGCATTTCAAAGATACATACACTCGTAGCAAGATTCATTCATTCTTGAAAATATTAATGACAACAACAGGGAAATTGTAAACAATATTCACACCATACATTGGATCAATTTTCCTCTATTATTTTCATTCAAAATCACGAAAATGGTTACAACTAAAATCAAAGAAACAACTACTGTTCACAATTTCCTACTTGCTCCGCAACTATTGTCACCCCTCCTTTGGGCGTACAAAATATCTCTTTATACAAAAGAAACAAACTAACTGCTATCTAATTGCGGTTACTTTGAGACTAGGGTTAAGCTCCCAAGTCACATGTGCTCATTTTGCCTCCACACGTGTGATCTTTCCTTTTTTTGTTTTCTCTCTCTTCAAAATATTTGCAGTAATAGCTAGTGTTCGAGACTCCGGATTGGCTCTCAGGCATTGAGTTGTCATGCCATGTGTACGTGATGACGATGCTCCTACATTATATTACCTTCTCTAGGCTCGTAAAAATTTACATGGAAGGATTCTCATTGTGTCATGCTGTAATCACATTGCATGTATCATCCTTACGTATTTGGCCTAATGCTAGCTTCATGTTGTCTATTATTGAACCTTTAGAGCATTCCTTAGGTGCAATCCTTGTAGCATTTTTCCCTTGCGATCTGACACCTTGACCCATGGAGGAATTTTCCTGAGTGTCCTTATCCTGCAAATGTGTCCTTGCAGTAAGCATTGGTATTTTCCATGCACTTGGAAATAGTTTTCTTACCCATGACACTCATTCCTCCTTTGTAATGTAGCATTATTTTATTCTTTTTCAAGCTCGTTAAAAAGTTGAAAAAGATAAAAAAATCAAATATTCCAAAAATAGGGGACGGGGAAACATTCTCTTTTGTTGGAAACAATCTAGTCACCATTGGACAGAGCACATCCTTCCATTTGTTTTGCAAGCATTGGGATCTAGTATTTCCTTAGGAATATATTCTCGTTACATAGAGTTGTGTCCTCCATTTGATTACTCTTCCAAACACATGGAGAGTTTGTGGTGCCTCTTGTGCCATAGACTTATGTCAATAACATGATGCCTGAGTCTTTTCATCTATAGTGCTCTTGTCCAAGGGGAATATCTACAACCTGATTCGACGATTCTGAGATAAGTCTCTTGACCTTCATGATTTGACCATCCTGAGAGTCTTGTCAAATTCACATCTAGAATCAATGAAGTTCAATGCTTGATGAACAAGGTCCTCCAGTATTTCCACGACGACATGTCGAATACCTCAGAGTAGTGAGTCTTACACTCCTAGTATACTCCTACATGAGTTCTAAAGATCTTGAAGCTATTGCTCGAGTTACGAAGTTATCATCTCCAACCACATGCATTAATGCCTCATGAAGATTAATATAATATTGTATATCTTCCAATGATTTTGAGATGTAGATCCGTTGTGTATTATTCATGGATACACTTTATATTGGCATACACATTGGACATATAGCCATGATTACTATATATATGACATGGATCTGCAATGTACTTGATTGGTAACCATGCTTATCTTGTCCCTAGCATGGGAATTCCTACCTCAATCATTATTATGATCTTATTACAGATGACCCAATCACGAATACTTGCTTGGGTTTACTCGACTCTAGTAATTTTCTGCTTTATTAAATATGTTGTAATGTATTTCGACCATCGGTTTCTCTTCTGACCTCACACATTAGAGGGAATTTGTTATAACTCAAAATGCCACTTATGTGCATCCTTGATGTTGGCCTACTTATTCATACATCTTCCAACCCTTTTTGATGGATTTATTCTCAAAAAACAACTTTTTGTATGGTATATGCACCCTGTTGCATAGGTAGAGTGTGTACATACGCTAGTTACATGCCCTAAATATTGCGTACATACACTTGATGCATAACTAAAAGCACGCGTGTACTCTAAAAAGTGACATAAAAATATAAAATCTGTGCCTTCTAACGAATTTTATGGGCTATCTTAGGCTTTGAAACCATCTTACCTCCTATAGCTCTTCTGGAAATGAATTAACCATCATTTTCTCATATAAAAAGGGCCCTAGGGGGGTCATTTGGAGTTATCAAACAAGAGGAAAGAGAACTATGCCAAATTTTTTCCCTTGTATTCCAAGCCTTCTGCATTCTCCTCTAAGTTTCATCCTCAAAATTCCCTTCCATTCATCCTCCTTATACCATCCATCCTTTTCCCTTATATTGGCATGTTGGTGGTGAGGATATTATATAGGGAATAGTGCACTTGGAGGCAAAGTAGAGAAACCCAGGAAAGTTTCATGGAGCGACGCCGGTAAAATTCAGGTTGTAACTTCTGATTTTGTTATTGTTAAAAGAGAAAAATTATTGTCCGAGATCTTTATGTCTATGTGTTTGTGTTTATGAATGTTTTTATGAATAACTAACACTTTATATAATCTTGATAATTAAGAAAATGCTGTCATAGTCTGTTCTATGACATTGATTCAGGCCAACTTTGGGAGAAGGCCTACAATCTTGCAGGTAGTTGAAGCTTGTCCAATTGAGATGGATGGATTGTAAGACAAAGAAATTTTGAATATCCTACCCCTAGGATAATATGTTGTTGTTGGCCCTTGAGAACATTTTGGGGAAATATTGGTCATGTTTGACCAATTTTGGGACTTCGATAGGATGGACGAAGATGGAGCGCCCAGACGGAGAAAAGATCATGGGATCCGACTCATTTTGCGAACTTGAGGACCCAACAAAGGGTTTACTAGGTGTTGGCACCATGCCGAAATGGAAAGAAGGACGATCGTGGGAAATAAAGCATGTAGAAACGGAAGTAACATCTAGAGAAAGAACAACATGTGCGCATGCAAGAAAGCGTTCACAAGGAAAGAGACAGCTGGAGGAGGAACAACACATGCGTGTGGGAGGAAGAGATAACATCGGTAGGGTTAGGGTTTTGATAATGCTTTGTAAACGGATGAAGAGCCCGAAATGTATAAATATAGATACATAGGTATCATGTAGAGGTTCGAATATTTTGTGTTGAGAAGTTGTGTATTAGCTCGGGGTGTTAGTATTGTTATCCCATCTTTTACTGTAGTTACGCATGAGCGGATGTGTTATGCAATACTGTTATGTACCATTTTTGTAAGCTGTTGAGCTAGAAAGGAGGAGATAAGGTAGATCTGAGGATTAGTTCATAGGCTGTAGAGACTGGTGTGATCTAGTTCACCTCATATAGATATTACCCATAAGAGGGGAATTGTAAGCACGCGACACTGAAAATGCAGAACTGCCATAATAAAAGAGCCAAGAGCCAAATCTTTGTGGACGTATCCCAGGAGGGGGTGAACCGCGGTAATAACTATGTAATGTGATGAATGTATGCATCTCTTTAATTTCTTTCCATAGATTATTGTTATGCTTAATAAATGAGTTCATATATTGTTATGGAACATGAATATGTTGCCTGGGAAGTAAACTATGTAATGGAAATTTTTACCCATGAGGAATAGGTAGATTACCCGCATAGTTCATAGGGCATGGATTTGGTTAATAAACCCCTATCTTATACTCAATACTAGGCTGTAAACACCTAAGTCTTACAGCCACCCATTTAAAGCTATCTCGGGTGAGACTGCATAGTGCATTTTGTGTACTGTGTTGCCTTCTGGTTTACCAGAAGGGCCGATAGTTTTATAGGCTTTGTTGGTAACCTGAAAGATATGAACCTTAGGTCAATAACTCAAATAGAAGAAGAGAGCAGTTAAATACCAACAAATGGTTCCGTTGTTGTGTTCAAAAGAACAAGAGAGGGCTGAGTAGGCGAGATAGAGTGAACGACGAATGAATCAGCGAAACAAAAGAAAAATGAGCCATTAGAAGGGAATGTTGAGACCGTGGAGCCCCACAAAAGTAGAAATCGAAGGCTGGTTGAGAACTAAAAAGATAGAGTTTTCCCATAAAGACAATAGAAACCCTAGCATCACACCTCTCAACTATCTGGATAAATACGTGTTTATGGATTTACACGAAGTCTTTTTCTGTGATTTTTCCCACTTACTGCAAGAGTGGATACTAAGGTTGAAAGATAACCACATGATGAACCAGATCTGATAGCTAGAGTGGACCCCAATACAGGTTGAGAAATTACAACAAGTGAACAACAAATTCACCCGCGCAGTCGAATTTGGCTTGACAGTATTGTGGTAGGCTTCATCACAGAGTTTGTAGTTGACACAACGAAGTCATATATCACAACAGAAAAAGAATTTCTACACGTACCTTTAGGAAGGTACATTCGATCAATGTACACTTCTATTAAAATATTGCTATATAACAAAGGTGTAATGAAAATGGAATCAGATAGCTAGACTTCCCTGCATGCATGGGGGAAGGGGGGAAGAATTGACAGAGAGAGGATAAATGGAAGAAGGACAGGATAAAGGAAAGAAGGAGGAAATCTTGGACTCGATATTGATGGATGAGGACCAACTCAAGTGGATCTTGGTGTCATGAGGAATGATGTGTAGCGGAGTACCCTACCAATATAAGGTGAATACCAAGAAGAGAGCTGTAGCCGCGAGGGAGGGCTTGGTGAGTGATGAGGAAGAGGTAGAGGATCTTTGGGATGTGGAGAATATTGAGGAAATCCTGCACACAACCTATGAGAGGAAAACAAGAGGCCCAAGAAAGAGAGGAGAAGGCAACCATCCTATCCATATTAATGTCAGTGGGGAACCCATAAAACCATGTGTGATTAATACACCAAAGAGAACACCATCATTTAGACAACTGAATTTTGGAGGAAGTCCGATAGAAAGAAGTACATCTACCGTAGGAGAAACAACTGGAGGAGCCGGTTCAGGTAGTAATAGTCAAGTATCTACACCGCACGATGGAGGGAGCAGTTCAGTATTTCGAATGGCAGGACACGATCCCACTATCAGATTACCAGAATTTTGAGGAGAAGCAACAGAAGATCCTGAGAAGCATTTGTTCATTTGTGAAAAGATCTGGGAGGAAAAACATATCAATGATGAAGATACCAAAATCATGCAGTTAGCGATCACGCTACGAGACCATGCACTAGACTGGTACATGAGTCTAGACACAAACAGTGCCCCTGGGACGATGGGGACACTGGCAGACATTAAGAAGCTACTGATTAATGAGTTCCAGAAGCTGAGCTCAGAGGATCAATACATGAATGAGAAGATCGAGATAAGATAGAAACCAGGAGAATCTTTATGGGATATTGATAAGAGATTCAAGCGAATGAAGGGAAAACTCAAATACCTTATGACCGAGATGCAACACTGGCACCTGTTTGTCAACTCACTACTCCCACATATAAAATATCCCTTACAACAACATAAGTTTTAGATGCAGGCAGAGGATCTATAGGAAGCCTTGCAACTGGAAGAGAACTAGTACCAGCAGGTGGACCTAGCTATTGAGGAATTGAAGGAGGATTTGAAGAATCTAACATTTCAGTTGAACCAAAATAAGAACAAGGACAAACGAGAAGCTGTTTGGTGCACCACATGCAGAACAGAAGGACACCACAAGAATGAATGTCCAACATTCACATAGTATATGGAAACAGGTATGCCAAACCCGCTACCATAGGGAGGATTATGGTGTGAAATATGAAAGAAAATAGGTCATGACCCTTATCACTGCACGATGATGCAGAAGTACCAAATTTTTACAAAGAATTCATATTGCACCTTTTGCAAGTCAGTGGGCCATGACGATAAACACTGTAGAACTATGGAGCTGATGTGGGAAAGAACATCATATGCATACATGGTACAGGTCGAAATGATGTCTGGGAAAGGAACGTCGTAGTTCAATCAAGCCCCAACCCCATACAACACTGTGCAACAATAGTATAATACCACACACCAACCATACAATAATTTACAATTGCAGTACAACCTAGGACAACCCCAGTACAATACTACGTAGTATAATCAGGCATCACAATATAACGCACCGAGAGTTGATCGCACAGGCTACAAAGTAGCAAGATGAGCCATAGGAGGTTTCAAACGTGGTAGAGGACCAACCACATGTCACAATTGTCAACAACCAATAAATTACGCACGGGAATTTCCACTGCCACCAATGACTTGTATGTATTTTCGCGCATCGGATCGTGAGACAGAGGAATGCCCAACACTATTAGTAAATATCTAAGAAATGATGAACTGGAACAATCAGAATGTTCAATGGATTTCAGCCGAAGCCAGGGATGATGGATGAAACATTAATATAGTCACTTGTGGAGGAACGAAAACAAGAAATGACGCAGTCCGACAGGAACCAACAAAGAACCAATGGGTAAAGAAGAACACCGAACCAAGAAAGTAGTTCGATGTGCCCAAAGAGAAGGAGACTTTTAAGGAAGCCAGACAAGAATTTCAGAAGGTGGACACAACGTCGACTTCCACTGTGCAACCAGTCAAGGAACGCCCTGAATATGATATGCCGCCATCATTGGATAATACCAACGGAATGAAACCCAAGGTACAAGTAATTACTATCAAAGACTTTTTGCAATCATGCGTAAAAGTGTTAAGTGATCCATCATCTGTGAAAATATTTCAAAACATACTAGAGAAATGTAGCAGCGAGACGGAACAAAAGCTAGAACCAAAAACTGTCAATCATCTACACACAAGAAGAAGAAGAAGTAGGGAATTTAGATTGAATGCTAACATTAGGGATTTCAATATGGGAGACATTATACTATATCTAGAATCCGAAGTAAATGTGCTACCCAAGAAGACCTGGCAATGCATGGGAGAACCACCATTGGGATATTCAAATGTCCAACTAAAACTAGCAAACCAGCATAGAGTCCTACTAATAGGTAGAGTGAAAGGAGTAACCATAGATCTTGATGGAGTGCACACTAAAGAAGAATTTGAATTCATTGAAATAGTATATGGCACAACACCATACCCGACATTACTTGGTCTGGATTAGGCGTTTGACAACCATACCATAATTAACTTGAAAACAAGGAAAATGACATTTGAATCTGGAGATTACAGGGTTATAGCATGACTAGATCCATCAGAAGGGGAGAGGTTCATAGAACCCACTTTCCTGGACTTATAAGAGATTGACCAGTTGTACAGAACAATTGCGCATGATGAGGATTACTCAAACCCAATTGCAGATGAGGTACTCAGTTGGCAGAGCATTACTTCATGCACAATAGATTTAGACATCGGGTTAGAAAACTAGTAGCAGAGACTACACGAAGTATCCATGAGAAGATGTGCAAGGATAGACAACGCAGTACGGTGGATATGCATAGAAATCAGAGAACCACCCAGTTTCCACGGAATAAATGATTTGTAAACATTCTTGACACAATATGAAGACGAAGTATTAGAGAACCAAAGGCTACTAGCATTGTATTTAGCACTCAAGGCCACACCCGCAAGATGGTGGGGTGCACATAAGGAGACTATCACAAACTGGTACCAATGTAAGTGGTTACTGCGCATAAGGTTCGGTGCAGAACATAAAAACAACAAACAACAAAAATATAAAGGAATAGGGACACCAACGAAACACTTGGAGGAGTGAAAAATGATGTGGAAAATGACACCACCATAGGAATGGCCTCACCACTTCATTCACACTTTAGAGGGCATACCAGTGAACTAGTATACAGACCAGAAATTGTGCAAAGGAACTACAACATGGATGACATTGCAATATAACTTTACTGACACTTTCTCATTTGAGCATGAGAACTCCAACATAGATGCGGCCCTAAAGTGGATCAGAGGAATCATATTCATTGAAAAACTGGAAATAAAACTTATTACAGAAGAGAAGCAGCGGAATAAGAAGATAGTCAAGGAACTACTGTCATGTTACGATGTATAGGAGGAAGCACCAGATGAAGATGACCTGCACGATATTCAAATTGAAGAAGTAGAAGGTGGAAGAGATGTGGAAGGACTACCCATAGAATCGGAAGTCATTTCTGCACCAATCAAGGTAAAGAAAGTTAACATCGAAACAACTGAACATCCCAAAATGGCCAACATTGGATACTACTAGGATGAGCCAACAGTAGAAAGCATCACAGACTTGTTGCACAAATACAACAACTTGTTTCCTACAACATTTACAGAGATGAAGGGTATAGCAGGATAACTGGGAGAGATGAAGATACCACTCAAACATGAAGCGAGACTGATTAGACAACGACCATATAGACTGAACACCATATATAAATAGAAATTTAAAGAAGAGATCGATCGGATGCTTGAAGCCGGCATAATTGAACCAGTCTAGGAATCAGAATGGATAATCCCGATGGTAGTACATGATAAGAAACAAGGAAGAGGGATTAGGATATGCGTCAACTTGAGGAAATTGAACAATGCATGCCTACATGACCCATTCCATACACCGTTCATGGATGAAGTGTTAGAGAATGTGGGGGGACATGAAGCTTACTCATTCACTAATGGATTCTCAGGCTACCATCATATTAAGATAGCACAAGAGGATAGATACAAGACCAAGTTTGTGACAGAATGGGGATCTTACCAATATATAGTCATGTCGTTTGGACTGAAGAATGCACCAAAAATATTCTCCAGAGTGGTTATTCCAGTATTTAAAGAATTCATCCATCAGTTTCTTGAAGTATACCTGGATGATTGGACATTCTATAGTCTATTGAAAAACCATGTGGAATTTTTACGCTTGATGCGAGAATGATACAGACAGTGTCAGATATCACTAAACATAAAGAAATGTATATTTGGAACCCCATTTGGGATACTACTGGGCCATATAGTATGTAAACAAGGGCTATTGGTCGATCCGACAAAGATCACAGTCATCGTCAATTTACCAACACCAAAAACAGTCCATCAACTACGAGAGATGTTAGGACATACCAGATACTACAGGAAATTCATCAAAGGATATGCGCAGATCACAACACCAATGGAAAAGTTGTTAAGGAAGGATACAAAGTACCAATGGAATGATGAGTGTCAACAGAGTTTGGATACTCTGAAGGAAAATATGGTTACTGCACCGATATTAGTATTTCCACACTGGGAGAAGACATTCCATGTGCATGTAGATGCATCAATGATAACACTTAGAGCTATCTTAGCATAGACAGGAGCGGGAGACTTGGATCACCCGATATCATTCGCAAGCAGAAAACTATCAGACTCAGAGCATAATTATAACATGATGGAAAGAGAAGGCCTAGCTATGGTTTATGCACTGCAGAAGTTCAGACATTACTTATTGGGAAAACATTTTAAGATTTTTACAGATCACTCAGCCCTAAAATACCTAGTCAACAAGCCAGTGTTGGGGGGGAGAATCTGTCGATGGTTATTTTTATTTCAAGAATTTGACTTCGAAGTAATAGTCAAACTAGGAAAACTGAATGTAGGACCTGACCACCTATCATGGGTCATGAATGGAGAAGAACCCACGAACTTAGAAGACAAATTCCCGGATGCAAATTTATTCTCAGTACATATTGCTGATGACTACTTCGTAGAGATCATCCAGTACTTGAGAATAGGTACCACATCACAAGAATATACCACCGTGCAGAAGAAGAACCTAGTAGTCCACACAATCGACTATCAACTGATCGCAGGACATCTATACAATATGGGCACAAATATCGTCTTACAAAGGTATGTGTTAGAGCACGAACGACCATGAATTTTAGCATAATCCCATGAGGGAATGGTGGGAGGGGATTATGCAAGAAAATATATCGCACAGAAGGTACTCCACACAGGATTATGGTGGCCAATGATTCCCAGAGACTTGAAAAAGTATTGTTAGAGATGCGATGTCTGCCAAAGGGTAGACAAACCCAACAGAAGGGATGAGATGTCGTTATGACCACAAGTAACATTATAGGAATTTGATAAATGGGTAATAGAATTTGTGGGACCAATTAAACCACTAGCCAAAAGAGCAGGGGAAAGATACATCATCACCATGATGGAATACCTAACAAGATGGGAAAAATCCACACCAGTAAAAGACTGCAACACAGAGACATTTGCACACTTATTATTCGAACAAGTAATTACTAGGTTTGGGTGCCCAAGAGTTTTGATGAGTGACCAAGGCACTCACTTCATAAACAACACCATCTGCGTGATGCTTGAAGAGTTTGAAGTTGATCATCAGAAGAGCACACCATATCATCCACAGACAAACAACACAGTAGAAGCCTTCAACAAAATTATCGAGAACGCACTAACAAAGATCTGTAATGTCAATAGAGATGACTGGGACCTCAAAGTACCTGCAGTATTATGGGCATATAGGACGATGTGCAAAAATTTGATAGGGCACACATTATTCAAACTAGTCTATGGCCAAGAAGCAATAGTACCATTAGAATTTTTAGTACCCAGCTTATGCATAGATGCTATCACACAAATGACAGAACGAGGCACAATACATGAAAGAATGAATCAACTATTGTCAATGGAGGAAGACCGAATCCTAGTAGGATTCCATCAACAAGTGTAGAAGGCCAGAGACAAAGCTTGGCATGATCGACACATCAAGAAGAAGACATTCAAGGAAGAATATCTAGTATTGCTCTATGACAAAAAATTGTTTCAGCACCCAGGAAAGTTGAGAATGCATTGGTTAGGATCATACGAGGTAAAATCTATAACAGACGGAGGAGATGTACAATTAAGAGATTTAGCAGGTTCAGACCTCAGACGAATGATCAATGGGAGCCGACTGAATATGTACAAGGATAGTCGACCACCCACCGCATAGTAAAAGAAAAAAAAAATAAAATAAAAACAGATAGGAACCTAGAAGGGGAAGAAAGTGACCAATGGACAACTGAAACAAGCTAAGGGAGCACAAGAGACCACCCCAAATCCCAAGACACAAGAACCAGGGGGAACTAAAAGACCAGATGTGCAGGCAGTAGGTGCCCACAAGAAATCAAAGGCGCAACGTGCATCACTAGACTATACGATCACAGAGGACAATGGAGAAATGATGGCCAGGATGGTCTAGGACTGTCTAGCAGAAGACTTCGACCACGCAGCACATCATAGGGATAAAATGAAAAAAGAGCTGGTAGAAATGGGACAGCTCCTCAGGACACTTGGGGAGGCCCAGAGGGAAAGTAGCAACAAATGCATAGAGCCAACGACAACACAGACTAACACAAGGGTGGAGGTAGAAGAATGAGACCCAGTCCTTCCAATGCCACACACCGACACAACGGTCTACATAAAACCTAGCATGCTGTGAATGGACAAAATCATGGGACAAACACCATTGAAGGATTTGGACCACATCCAATTGGTCTTGACACAGATGCCATCAAGGGCACTGTACAAATTGTAGGTTAGCGTCAACCACGAGATGCAGTTCCGGGCACATAAAAACTTAGTCAAAATATAACAAACAACGAAGAAGCGAGAAGTGCTGGAAAAATATTGCGAGCAACCGAAATCCAAAACTCAGGAGGAGAAAGAACGTAGGAATGAAGAGTGGGAGAAATCTTTGGGAAAATTCCAAGCACTGTGCAAGGAAACGAACTCCCAGCCGCAGAAAAGATCGACCATATTGCATAGGCAATTGATCGATATCAGAAGGATATCGAGGGTCTCCGAGAACAGGTCACACCAAAAACTCCACCAACAGTGAAGGAGCAAAGGAGGTAGGCAACAACAACACAACTACAGGAGATAGAGACATAGGTTAGCACGACAACTGACTTGTACGATAAAGCATCACAATTTTGGACAATACTGGAGGAGGATCCACAGGTCCAACACTGGGAAAAGGAAGAGGAAAGGATCAATGTAGCGATCCAAGAACTCAAACAAAGGCAAAATACCATACCAATCCGAGAACACGTCAAGGGGATGCAAGAGATGCAGAAGATGCAGGCAAAAATTATCACTGCGCAAATGCAGAAACATGAGTGTTAGGCTCAAATAGAACCACTGCAGGAATAGGTAACAGAAATCCTCGCACAGGAAGAAGGTGCTAGAACACAGATAACACAAACACAAGCATAATGTGAAGGATTATTGAGTGATGAAGTGGTAGTTCAGGTAGTGGATACCATTAAGGAGAAGACCGCGCAGTCACTGACAAAAGCAGCAGAGCTGAAGGAAAAGTTACAGACGATCATCGAGGAGATCGAGGTAGCTCAGAAAGATTAGGTGACTCGGGATGAGTCACATGTCATTGTTGGGGGCCTATTGGCACTGGGCCGAAGTGGAAAGAAGGATGATCATGGGAAAGAAAGCATGTAGAAACGGAAGTAACAACTGGAGAAAGAACAACACGCGCACATGCAAGAAAGCATGCACAAGGAAAGAGACAGCTTGAGGAGGAACAACGCGCGCGTGTGGGAGGAAGACCTAACGTCGGTAGGGTTAGGGTTTTGGTAATTCTTTGTAAACGGTTGAAGAGCCCAAAATTTATAAATATATATACGTAGGTATCATGTAGAGGTTCGACTATTTTGTGTTGAGAAGTTGTGTATTAGCTCGGGGTGTTAGTATTGTTATCCCATCTTTTACTATAGTTACGCATGAGTGGATGCGTTATGCAATACTGTTATGTACCATTTTTGTAAGTTGTTGAGATAGAATGTTGGAGAGAAGGTAGATATGAGGATTAGTTCGCATGCTGTAGATCTTGGTGCGATCTAGTTGGCCTCATATATATCTTACCCATAAGAGGGGAATTGTAAGAACGCGGTGCTTGAAATGCAGAAATTCCATAATAAAAGAGCCAAGAGTCAAATATTTGTGGACGTATCCCAGGAGGGGGTGAACCACGGTAATAATTGTGTAATGTGATGAATGCATGCATCTCTTTACTTTCGTTCCATAGGTTATTGTTATGCTTAATAAATGAGTTCATATATTGTTATGGAACACGAATATGCTGCTTGGGAAGTAAACTATGTAATGGAAATGTGTACCCATGAGGAATAGGTATATTAAACTCATAGTTCGTAGGGCATGGCTCTGGTTAATAAACCCCTATCTTATACTCAATCCTAGGCTATAAACACCTGAGTCTTACAACCACCCATTTAAAGCTATCTCAGGTGAGACTGCACACTGCATTTTGTGTACTGTGTTGCCTTCTGGTTTACTAGAAGGGCTAATAGTTTTAGAGGTTTTGTTGGTAACCTGAAAATATGAACCTTGGGTCAATAACTCAAATATAAAAAGAGAGTAGTTAAAGACCAACACTAGGGTTTATGTAACGGGTTATGGGATGTCGGCCCATGGGTTTACCCATGTTTAGGACTTTTTGTAAATGCATAAATAAGTAGCTAAGCGATGTAAGAGTGGCTATCTAATTGGTTGGTGATAGGTGGGATATGTGCACCTTATGTTGTGAGTGTTGATGTTGGATTAGTGCAAGAGGTTGTAAGTTTCTTTGTGCAAATAGACTATGTAAAGTAGGGATCTATGCTACTAAGGAGTAGGCTTTGTGCCTTGACCTAATTTTGGAAAGGAGGATCTGGTGTGGAACGCACATATCTCTTTTCCTCTGCGGAGTGGGCTTTGTGGCTTTGTGCATAGGAGAGACCTAATGTAAGGATATTGAAGACTAATAAAGAAGAAGAAGAAGTTGGTGTACATAGCCCCACAGTGGGGTGAACCACGTATACCCTGTGTCTTGTTGTTCTTTGTGCGATGTGGATTATGCTTAGTACTGTTGTTATTATGTATAATGAATGCATCTGATGATTTTTTCTTAGTGGTTAATGGTAGTAAAGATAAATGAATGATAGATTTGAGCTAACGTTGTGTGCTAAGTGATTTTAGGTGCTTGATCTTGATTGTTACTGCATTGATCTATAATAAGGGTTAATTTGCGATGTGAATGAGACTCGTAATATAATGCATATTATTGGCTAAGTTCTTTGTTAAGTGTAGTAATAAAGAATCTGTGTCCCAGCTTGGTTGTAGACACCTGAGTCCTACAACCCCCTTGCCTCTACCTCGGGTGAGACTTCATCTTCTTTGCAGGTGTTGCCGAAAGGGACGGTAGTTAGGGTTTTGTTGGTGCGTTGATAAAGAGTTGAACCTTGGGTCTGCCCTTGTGCCAAAAAATGGTTTTGTTGCCGAGACCTGAAACTGTGATTGTTGGGAACTGAAGAAAAGAGAAAGATTTGTGTGTAGATCTATTTCTGTAGTGCGCAGTATTCTACTTGACTTGCGAAGCTCTGTGCTAAGAAAGAAACTGGATCTGAAGAAAAGAGGTAAGATCTTAAAGCTTTGTGCTCTGGTAAGGGTAAGATAAGTGGAATTTTTTGCTTTGAAAGTATGAATTTAGGTATGTTTGATAGATTTTGTCCAAGTCTGAAAACTAGGGCATAGTTTGAAGAAAGAGTGATCTTAATAAATTTGATAGAAATAGAGAAAGATATGTTATTCCTATGCATATAAAGAATTTTTGGACTAATAAGTGGATGCAAGAACCTAGAAAGATTTTTTGCAGACTGCAGGTCCATCACTGTGATCCCAGTGCGTAGTACAGGAAAGGTTGGATATCGTTTAAAACAAAGAGAGGATTGACACTGTGTTATAATTGCAGACGACCGAGACATCTTGCTAAGGAATGCCCTAGTACATGTCTTATTTGTCTTTGTTGTAAAGCTATTGGTCATGAGGTTGAGGATTCCCAAGGATGATTGCTAAAGTTGAAAAGATGAACACGAGACAAGAAAATTCTGAAGAGGGACAAGAGATTAAGAATCAGAAAGAGAAAGAATCAGAGAAAGCTCAAACTATGTTAATACAGTTAATGGATGATCACAAAGACATCAGTTTACCAAAGATATTGAAAGAAAAACAACACATAGTTACAAGAATAGAAGACCTTGACATAGACTGTGTATTGGATGAAGAAACACATGTGAATGTTATGCCAGAAAGCACTTGGGAAATTTTGGGAAATCTTGCTATGATACCTTCATTGGGAAGGATATGCTTGTTTAAAGGAAAGATGATAAAAATATGTGGAAGAGTTACTAATATACCTATGATTGCTCATGAAAAATCAAAAGAAGAGGACTTTGAAGTTATTAGGTTTGTTGAGGATAACGCCCCTTTTCCACCTTTTTTAGGTAAGACTTGGATTGAGAAGGATCAGATCAGAAGGAAAGCAGAGGAGGAAACTACATAACAGAAAAATAAAGAACCAAGGGACCTCATAGCCAGAAAAATAGAGTGACTAATAGAAGAACACGAGGATAAATCGAAGCAATAGAGGGCCAGAGAACTAGTTGTCAAAGTTGAAAGAACACAGGACGGCTTGAAGAACCTGTCCATGCAAGAAAGAAGTATAGTCACCACAAAAATAGTAAGAGAAGGGACATTAACCTCAGAATCTGTAAGTGCACATCAACAATGTGAAGTCCCCTCACTAGGAGAAGATAAGAATAAGAATGGAAAGAGGAATCTAGAGACCTAGATCACAGGAAAGAAGGCAAGAAATCTCAGTAAGAAGAAAGACAAATTAGAAAAACTACAGGAAGTTCTAGAGAAGACTTCGTAGGAGGCAGGCTTGCAGGCCCTGAAACTCACAGGAACAACAGAACCACACAAAATGGGGCTTCACCACGACGAAAAGATATGACCATTGGAGGTGCCCCAACCGTTAGAATGACGCCCCATAATGCCTAGAAAACACAGTTATGAACAAATGGACCGTTGAGACCGCGCCACAACGGATGGATTCACATTGATAGATGCATCCCAGGAGATACATTTCTATTATAAATTAATCGATGAAGATATGGAGGATATCACCAAATAATGTCTAGCAGAGTTCCTTGTACTGGTTGACGATGCAGAACTCTCTGACCTTAACATCATTTGAAGCCCCTTGGTCACCCGGGTCGAGCATGTCGGGTAGAGCAGCGCGAAGAAAAATAAGAAAAAGGAGGAAGTGCAGAACATAGAGATCGATGAGGAGGACACCACCTCAGAGAACAGTGGGCCTAAATCACGCACATGAGGAGGAGGGGATGAAGTAAAACAAGAAAGAGGAGGGGAAGATGGATAAAAGAAAGGAAAAGGTGAAGTTACACCGCCGAAGGATCACCTTACAGAGGTCGAAACATCAAAGAAAAGTAAGGTTTCTCCACATAAACCCTCGGCAAGAAAGAATATGTGCACCAATAAGCCCAAGATGAAGTCCATGCTCACAGAATATGATGTCGATCTAATCATCGAAACCATGGAGGATGCTTCAGAAGATATCTTGCAACGGTATGGAGCAAAGCAGAAGATGTTGTATGAAAGAGTATATAAGGAGATAAAAGAGATACAACAAGCCACACATTTGAGCTGCACAGTACCTACTGAACCTTCTTCATCCAAGATTGTAGAATTGGGGGATGATCCTTCCCAATTATGAATATTAGCACATGCAACAGAGGCTTGACTTCAGTAAGTCCAAGAAGAAAAGGAATACGCTACAGAAGCCTTGAAGCAAGAAAAGGAGGAGGTCGTGGAGAAACTACGAGTTGTGCAGTCTTGTGTAACCACCTACGAGAAGGAGAAATATGAAATTCAGGTGATGTTCGAGCAGAACAATGCGAAGATACAGGAAGAAAAAGACCAACTCCTTGTAGAGAAGACTGTGGTCAAAGAAGCAGTGACTAAAGCAGTTCGCTCTGTCAGGCTTGACATAGGAGGAACACGAGTCAGTGAAGATGCAAGTGTAGAAGCTCACCAAATCCATTCAACAACTTCAAGCACGAATAACGGAGTTAGATCTCCAAGCAGTGTCGAGCACTCCGCAAGAAGTTTGCGACCAAAGGGAGAAAGCAGCTAGGAGCACATTTGGAAGGATCAAGAACCTCTCCTTAGAATGTAAGCAAATGAGTGATCAAAGTGCACAGACCTATGAATGCCTCATAGAAGATCCGAAGCTGAGGAAACTGGAAGAACAACTCCAAAAGGCGCAACAGGAAGCATCCACCCTACAAGAATAGATGAATCTACTCACCGTGGTAGAGCGAATGAAGATATCACAGGAGAAACATGCAATCC
This sequence comes from Picea sitchensis, assembly GCA_010110895.2. Lineage (NCBI taxonomy): Eukaryota > Viridiplantae > Streptophyta > Pinopsida > Pinales > Pinaceae > Picea > Picea sitchensis. The sequence continues at coordinate 1,028 of SNQJ01S0141630.1, read as the reverse complement.
AACAACTTATTATTTCCATCCAAATCAGAATCATGAAAGTTACACACAGATTATAGCCAGTGTAGGACGAAGCCTGCACGATATTTGAAGAGATTGAAGGACAAGGCTCATAGATAGACCAAGTGGTTACGACAGTGGAACAATGCCTAGAAGGGCTTGTTACAGAGCAACTGATTAAGGAGTTTGTCGAGTAGGAGGCTCTGGCGAAGCAAAAATTCGAGGCAACTCGCGCTAAGCTCAAGGCCTTTGAAGAATAATTTCCCAGATCTGAGTGATTTAGGACGAGTCACAGGTGAGTGTTGGGGGCTTGTTGGCCCTTGAGAAATTTTTAGGGAAATATTGGTTGTGTTTGACCACTTTTGGGACTTTGATAGGCTGGATGAAGATGGAGGGCCCAGGCAAAGCGGATATCGTGGGATCTCACTCATTTTGTGGACTTGAGGATTATTGGCCCTTGGGTATGGAAGTACGTGAAGATCAAGGAAGAAAAGGAAGAATGTGAACTTCGCGGAAGACACAATAACTATTACTGGGTCAAAGTGGGCAAAAGAGCAGAAAATACGGAGCGAAGTAAGCCATTGAATGAGGAGATTGGGGATGACATATAAGTAAGAAAGAAGGATCATGGAAAACTTAGCAAGCATGAAAAGCCACCGTTGGATTCTTTGGAGCACCACGTGAGAAGGAAGGAAAGACAGGTTGGCGAAGCCCTGAAAACGCGGGTCAAGTTGACCCAGGGTTTTAGACACCTAGGGTTTTGATATCTAGGGTTTTAGACACTTAGGTTTCAGCCTAAGGATGTCAGTGAGCTATTGGAATGTATAAATAGAGGTCTAAAGGACCTGGGATGGGTTTTTGTTGTTGCTGGTGGTGTTATGATTATTGTTATTGTCTTTGTCGTTGGGTGATCAAGCGAGTAGTAGTGTGTGAGAAAGAAGTGCTGAGTACAAGATGTTGGCAAATGTTTACCAAGTAGCGTATGCTTGTCATTGATGGCAAGTACAGTGGAGATGGTAGGATAAGAAGGA
>SNQJ01S0141629.1:13059-36062 GCA_010110895.2 Picea sitchensis | reverse complement strand
CAAAGGGAAGGAAAGAAGAATGATGCATTGGCTCTCAAGACAATTCTTAGTGGACTCTCAAGCCCTATCAAAGACAGCATGGTACAATGCACTTCCACCAAGGATCTATGGCTAAAGATAGAGGAGACATGTTGACAGGCGAAATTGACCGTCCCTCAACTGGAAGAGTGGAACCGGTCTCGTCTTTTCTAATAACCCAAGCCGTTTGGAATGAACCACCCTGACAGGTTTAGCGGCTCCATTAGCCGATCTAAGGTCCTAAGAAAACAAAAAGAAAACTAATCTACAATAAATAATCTAACTAAAAACAAATAAAACAAACTAATAAACTAATCTAACTAAAACTAACTATTAAACAAACTAAACTAATCTAACTATTCTATATATACAATCTACTAACTACTACTATACAAACTCTAACTAATTAACTATCTAAATACCAACATAAATAAATCTTATTCACAAAATATACAATATTAACAATTTACATATTTAAATAAAACCTGAAAAACTCATTAATATTCTATCATGATGACAAAAAAAGATATTTTTTGTTGATTTTATGATTTTATGAACAAGAAATAAAACAAAAACTAACTAAACTAAATCACTAATCTAAAATACTAATATATCTAACTAAAATACTAATAGTATACTAACAAATTAATGAAAATAAATTACAAACCGACCTGGAGAAATGCTCTAGATTTTCCCTGTGTATGATGATTGTTTTAGCTGATCGAAGGGAGGAAACCTGCACCGAATTATCCAGGAGCTTCTCGTAAATGATAGCTGCAATGCTCTTCAAGTGTGATTACAGGACAAACAAGACATAAAAATCACAACAATCATATGATTTATAAATCTCCACAGTTAGATAAACCCGTATGCAAAGACTTATACAAAATAATTCAATTGATGAAGAAGAGAAATCTGTCATTCATTAACTGAATAAATTAATTGTTGTGTTTTTAAATGTTGAAAGAAATCAGACATGGATCATATTAATTAAATCACATCATTCTACAAAAGACTATGATAGAAAAAGTAGTCTATAATCAATTGCTAATGAGATGCATAAACTTGAAACAAAAAATTGATATTATGAAAGCAAAAGCAGTAGCAGAACATCAACTTCTGTCTCAGTTTGTATTAGAAATCCATAGCCTAGTTCTCCCACAAGTGAGGATGATCCTTATTACAAAAAATAATAAGTATTTATAGGTTTTCCACAGGGTGAAACCTCCCTGTGGAAGTGATCAAAACTATTTACATAAATCTGGGCAGATATCCCCAGTTTAACTAAACTAGGAACCTACAATAAAACTAAAATACAAAAATATTTTCCTAGACTGTCCAACATGTCCCATGCAATTCGAATTTACCTGAAAAGGGTTAAAAATGGACAAGTTAGAAGGATATTTTATTAAAGAAAATGATAAAAATCTAATTCTATAGACTAGCTACAGAATCTTATGATTTTGTAGTTGGTCTAAATAAGACACAGAATCAACATTAAAATCGATTGAAAATCTTTTAAAGAATTAAATTCAATTAACATCCAATAGCTATTTGAAAATGAATCATTGAAATTGAAATTGTTATACCATTCGAAATCAAACAGGATCAAGATAAATCAAATGATCAGAGAGATACGCGTACTCTGTTTCTTTTGTTACCACAAAATCGAACGAACATAATCATAATCAATAGTTGTGAAATCGTTTGATATCAATTTGAAACTGATATAATCAAAACAAATCGTAGGCAATTGTTATGCTGCCTTATCAACAGGCAATACGATCGAATCCAACAAAATAATTTTCAAATCGTTATAACTGTAATGACATAGCAAACGATTCATGCCATGAGTGGATCAACTCAAGCTGGCGTGAAAATCAATTCAAATGAAATCATAACAAGATCAATTAATTGGTAATAGGATTCGTAAGAATTATCCAATCGTTTGTTATTGCAAATTGGGCAAACAAGATCGATTGACTCTGATCAAAATCGTTCCATTCAAATGAATTATAACCGGATTTGATAGAGATAACAAAGTCAATCAATTCGTTTTGCAAATTAAAATCAAACAGAGCAGCTTTTACGATGCGAATCCAACTCATAAAACGATCTTACCAACTCAAGATATGGGATAATCCAATCAGAATAAGAGCGACTTGTACAATTAAGGTTTTAACATAGTTATTATGAATGAAACCCATTCCACAATTCAGGCGCATTTGCACAGGCTTAGATGAGAGCATTGTTTTCATACGAATAGAGTAGTTCTTTCCAAATTGAAACCTGATGCAAAGAGGTCTAACCTATCACCCCTCAGGGTCTCTTCACCTGACCTCCTACTCACAGGATCATTCCATTTCTCCTTCTGCTGAGCCGAAGAGGCTCTTTAGATTCCCTCAGGAATCACTGTGCAAATTTCCCGACCCAGTCCACAGGTCCTTCTTTACCTTCCATAGCCTTCAACACTTGACCGTGGTTATCCCCGACTCTGTATCGGGGTTCAGGGTTTCACGGTTCTCACTGTCAAGAACTCCTCGCCTCTCCAATCCCCGATTCGTGATGAGCTCCTTCTCTATGAGCTATCCCCTACTGGCTATACCTTGGTCCATACGACCACTCGAATAAGACCGTAGCCTTAATCTTCTCTATCGGGGTTTCGAGTTCCAAATTCCCGATGCACCCCTTGTGCTCTGGCCCCTCCTGGCTCAGCTCCTGACACACATGACCATGCACCCTCAACCGTGGCCTTGCCTTCTGTCGTGGCTGCCCCTATTGGAGTTTCGTTACTTGCGATGACATAATGCGCATGTCCCTGGGACTCGTGATTCCCGATTTGTGATGCACTTCAGATCACTGACACGCGTATTCTCTGAGATCCACAGCTATGATCTCTTCTCATAGCTCCGGGGTTCAACAGGCCTCGAACCCTTAGTCTTGAAACTCCCAATATGCCGACGACGCTCAATCCATTGCCACTTGTCTTCCACTATCTCCTGTTGTGGCCCACACGACTCCTCCATCGGGGTATCACTTCTCGCAACCTCACGATCCCTACGCCCAAATCCTCGAACCTTTTCTCGTGCGGTCCCAACACACGATCCCACGTGTGGATCCAATGGTTCTCCTTTGATCCATATCCAACGGCTATTCTTTTTCTTGCCCCTCGCGTATTCACGACTTGGGACATCCAACACTTGGGCCTTTACCCTGCGAACTCCCGAGTTCGCGAGCTCTCTCGATCTCTGCCACCTGTCCCCCTTAGATGGATGGCTCCTGTCTTCTCGCCACTTCACCAATTCATGGCTTAGAGCACCCAACTCTTGGGCTTTCACTCTGCGAACTCCCGAGTTCGTAATATCATCTAGATCTCTACCACCTATCCTCTCCAACGAACGGTCTAGATTCTATCATTGATTCGAGACCTGCAAGTCCTCATGCCTGGTGCCTCAGATCTCTAGAACAGATGATCACGTGACACATGTCCCTCCTCAGATAGATGGCTCATATTGACTCTCAGGATTTCGAGACTTTCGAAGTCCCGGTTCTCATGACCTCGAGAACTTTGATTTCCCGATTGACAATGTGCCAATGGGAACTTGATCTCCAACACCTGTTCCTCAGATGGACGGCTCTGATCTTGTCGATGTTTCTCCCCTGATGTTCATGAAAGCTTAACCTCCATGCAACTTCCTACAGATCTAGCGGCTGTCGGGTATCTGCCCCAGATCTGACGACTCAGACCTGTTTCCCTTGTGCGCTCCTCCTCCTGACGCTAAATTCTACACTACTCTTCCCGATCCAACGACTGTCAGGATTTCCCTCACGAGATCCAACGGTTGTTGGTCCTCCTCTGCTGTGCGCTTCCTTAGCTCCTTCTGGACGTGAACTCCTCAACGGTCCAGATCTCTTCTTTAGGCCGATCTGACGGCTGTCATCGCTCCTCCTGAGTTATGTCTTTGAACCCTTGATGGATTCTCCCAACTCTTATACTCCTTGCAGAGTCTTCCAATGCACTCACTGGTGCTGTCCCTCCTAAGCTTACGCAACCACTCAGAGCCCTTGGGGGATTTTATCCTTCTTCTCCCTCAGATGGAGAATACTTAGATACCCTTCTGGCTATCCTACTCAAGCAACCTCCTACTGAGCCTTCTGGGTGTTCAACAACCTATTAAAGGTCCCTCCTTGGACTCTTCCTTCACAACACAGAACTCAAAGAGTTCTCTCCTTTTTAGTGCCTATCTACACGCTTACTCAACGCCCACTTGGAAGAGTATCTTCTCTTCCAAAAAACACTCAATGGTTCTGTCTTCTTTCATGCACTCCTTGCACTTGCTCGATGCCCTCCTGGTAGAGCTCTCAGAATCCTTAGTGATTCTGGTCTTCCTTCAAACTCTGAGTAGAGTTCTCCCTCTAGCACCTTGTGCTTACGCTCAATGCCCACTTGGAAAATCTCTACAGAATCCTCCATGATTCTGTCTACAACTGTGTTCTCACCCACACAGCCTTACCTCCTGAGTTGTTCAGCAACCTCACAGGTCTTCTTCCTCCTGAGTTATTGACTTCAGCTTCTGTGCCTCTGCATGTCTTTGTCTGAACCCGCAGCGTTCAAAAATGCAACCTCTGTGCACTGGTATTCAGAGACCGCAGTCCTCTGTCATACCCTCCTGGCATGAAGCCTCAAAGACCTCTCAAGCCTAAAATCACACAACTCCCTGTAAATGCTTAACAAACATACATTCACAACATATATATGGAACACCTACAGACATCCATTCACACACAAAAAATGTAGGAAAACTGCTCTGATATATTAACAATGGCAAATGCCTGAATTTACAATGGTGTTCCTGAGCCCTCTCTAGCTCCTCAACTCTAACTCAACTCTACTCAAAATGAGATATCAAAATCTCTTTTACCTGAGGGCCTCATCGAGCGCTTCCCTCCAGGTTCACCTACTCTAATAAATTACATTCAATGGATGTTTAGTCCAGCATCTGGATCTAGATCTTAGTTGATCTACAATAAAGGTCGATCTACCTAATGCCTGCTCAAAGGCATGGCTTCCATGGCTCACTAGCCTATGTCATTTAATTACATTCATTACAAATATTAAATGAGGCTACACCTTCCTTTTAGAATTTGAATGCATGCATGCTAACATGGCTAGCTGGTTGGCTGAATGACATGGAGCGATGCTCCTGCATCATACTCCATAGCTGCAAAAATCATGAGCTCCTGCTCATGAGATTTCCCACCTAAGTGGTTGGAAATCCTCCTGGATCCCAAATCAGTCTTTGGAGATTTCCATCTACTCCATTCTGCTGTTGCCGCTGCTTCCACTGCGTTGTTGTTCTTCTTCCTTCCTTTTGCTCAGCTGCTCCCTACTGGCAGTGTCTGCTGAATTCAACATCAGCTCTCTGATCTCCATGACCACCTCATCCATCTACTCTAGTGGTTGGTTTTGTTTTTGTAGTCTCCTCAGCTACAAAAATTTTTGGCCATTGGGAAAATCATCATGATCTCCCATGCCTTCTTCATCTGTTCCCAACTTCACTTGTTGGATGTGCACACCCTACACTTTTACCCTTTCTTCTAGGGCTTCTATTTGATCCCACAGATCAACAAAGAAAATGTTGGCTGCCTCTTCTTCCTCTGCTTCTGCAACCTCCTCTATTGCATTCTGTTCAGCTTCATGGTTGAAAATGCTAGGCCATTCCTCGAAATGATCGGCATCCTCTTCGTCTTCTCCTTTGGTTGTCAGCTCCAATGCTATAGTTCTTTCAGCTTCCTGGATGAAAGTAATGAGCCATTCCTTAGAATGCTCATATTCTTCATCTTCTGCTTCTTCTGCTGTCAGCTCCAATGCTACAACGTTCTCAGCTCGCTGGTTGAACTCAGTGAGACATTCCACCAAATGCTCAGCTTCTTTTTTGTCTGCTTCTGCCTCTACTTCTGCTGTCAGCTTTTGTGCTACAGCTTCTTCCCTTTCAACTCCCTGGCTGAAATCGTCGAGTCGTTTCTCAGAATGCTCCTTCTCTTTTCTTTCTTCTGCTTGGGCAGTCTCCAATGTCTGCTCCAATTCATCCTCTTTCCTGATAGTCATCATCAGCTCTAATTTCCTTTTGTCGGTCACAACTGACCATTCCCCTGCTGTTGCTGCACCTGCAACACAAATTTTTTCCTCCTCCTGGGCACATGGTAGGAATATCCCAATTCCCCCAATCATCAAAATATCATCCTGATCTTCTTCCTCTGTTAGCTACACCTGCTGATCCAAATTCACCTTTGAATTTATGAGACCCTCAAACAGTCTCATCTGCTATGTCAACTCCTCTGGCTGATCCAAATTCACCTGCTCATCCCTTCCCACCTAGCAATATGGGATGCTTCCGCTGCTCTCCTGGTAGACTATGAGATCAACCGATCCCATCTTCATCAGCACTCCTTGCTGAATTGAACTCTTCATGAGACCTTTAGATGGTCCCAAATGTTCATCTCTGCCCTCCTGGCAGTCTTCGATGCTTCTGCTTCCCTCCTAGCAGTCTTCGAGATCTCGCAGCGATCTCCTTTCATTGTCCAGTGGGCAATTTAAAATTCCTTTGTTGTCCTCCTAACAGTCCGTGAGATCCTCAACTAATCTCAACTCATTGCCCTCATGGAAAACTAGAATTTCTACTTCTCTGCCCTCCTGGCAGTCCTTGAGATCCTCAGCTGACCCCAATTCATCCTCTTCATCATCCCAATCATCGAGACCCTTTCCAGTCTCTGGCCAATAGTGACAAATCATCTTATCTTCTGTGGCCTTGAGTTTTTCAGCATACCTCAACCATCTTATCTTCTGTGGCCTTGAGGTCTTCAGGCCAATCTAACGGCTGTCATCGCGCCTCCTGAGCTATGTCTTTGAACCCTTGATGGATTCTCCCAACTCTTATACTCCTTGCAGAGTCTTCCAATGCACTCGTTGGTGCTATCTCTCCTGAGCTTACGCAACCACTTAGACCCCTTGGGGGATTTTATCCTTCTTCTCCCTCAGATGGAGAATACTTAGATGCCCTTCTAGCTATCCTACTCAAGAAACCTCCTACTGAGCCTTCTGGGTGTTTAGCAACCCAGTAAAGGTCCCTCCTTGGACTCTTCCTTCACAACACAAAACTCAAAGAGTTCTCTCCTCTTCGGTGACTATCTGCACGCTTCCTCATTGCCCACCTGGCGGAGTATTTTCTCTTCCACAGAACACTCAATGGTTTTTTTTTTTTCGTGCACTCCTTGCACTTGCTCGATGCCCTCCTGGTAGAGCTCTCAGAATCCTTAGTCATTCTGGTCTTCCTTCAAACTCTTAGCAGAGTTCTCCCTCTAGCACCTTGTGCTTATGCTCAATGCCCACTTGGCAGAGCTTTACAGAATCCTCCACGATTCTGTCTGCAACTATGTTCTCACCCACATAGCCTTACCTCCTGAGGTGTTCAGCAACCTCACAGGTATTCTTCCTCCCGAGTTATTGACTTCAGCTTATGTGCCTCTACACATCTTTTTCTGAACCCGCAGCATTCAGAAATGCAACCTCTGTGCACTGGTATTCAGAAACCACAGTCCTTTGTCATACCCTTCTGGCATGAAACCTCAAAGACCTCTCAAGCCTGAAATCACAAAAATCCCTTCAAATTCTTAACAAACATACATGCACAGCATATATATGGAACACCTACAGACATCCATTCACACACAGAAAATGCAGGAAAACTGCTCTGATATATTAACAATGGCAAATGCCTGAATTTACAATGGTGTTCCTAAGCTCTCTCTAGCTCCTCAAATCTAACTCAACTCTACTCAAAATGAGATATCAAAATCTCTTTTACCTGAGGGGATCATCGAGCGTTTCCCTCCAGGTTCACCTACTCTAATAAATTACATTCAATGGTTGTCTAGTCCATCATCTAGATCTAGATCTCAGTCGATCTACAATAAAGGCCGATCTACCTAATGCCTACTCAAAGGCACAGCTTCCATGGCTCACCAGCCTAAGTCATTTGATGACATTCATTACAAATATTAAATGAGGCTACGCCTCCCTTTTAGCATTTGAATGCATGCGTGCTAACGTGGCTAGCTGGCTGGCTGGCTGACATGGAGCGATGCTCCTGCATCAAAACCGAACAGAGTTGTATTCCTGTTCTTAGAAGATTACATGATACAACATATTACAAGATCGTAACAACCAAACTCATTGAAATCATTTGCCAATAACAACGTATGAACCATAACGAAATCAAATCCAAACATGATCGTATTCTATATTGAGCATGAAAACTTCCTGTTTAGAGTAGATACAAAATGGATTCAATTGAAAGCAAACCATCAGTTTCGTTAACTCAATTGAACAAATCAAATCCAAACAAAGACCATTCAAATATAATAAAAATCTATCAATGGCTAATCTGGGAATGATCAACTCATACATCTAAAACGAAATTCCATTTATTTTTAGCAAAGCGAAAAATATACAGGATGAACACATTATGACAAAGCCATTTCGAAATATAAACAGACCTATTCGAAGACCAAATTCCAATCACTATATTAATCCTGGTCATTCACAAAACTAAAACGATATCAAAATCCATACCTGTATGGCGAGAAGATGGCTTGATCATGAAAATTTGGAGTTGACAATGGCTGTGGCCGATTCAATATTCTTGAAACCGATGGAGCCATTTGTCTTCTTCTTCTTATCAGTTGCTTGGAGTTGGTCTCTTTGGCTGGTCAACACTACAACTTGACTTTCCAGCGATTGAATTTTTGATTGGAGTAGGGGAACGTCGATGTAGTATCGTTCCAACCACAAATCACATTGGTCATAGGACAACTGTGTGGGCTTTGAAAATGCAGGTGAGGGTTTGATTACTTTGTCAAGGGTTTCGTTAGGCATTTTGATACCAGGGTAGCTAGGATCGTTTCTTAGGCACGGGGAAAGATTCGTCACGAAATCATAAGGGGGCTCGGAGGCTAGGCCCTATGAGTAAGGGTACTCACTGGCTAGGAAACGTTCTATGTCAAAGTCTAAATCCTCACTAAGGACAACGGGCTTTTGCTCAATCGTGGGTTTAGGTTTATTCCTAGCCATTCTCGAAATAAGTCGAGCGTTCTTTTTACCCTTAGCATTAGCAATAGGGTCTGCCTTAGCCTTTTTTCTCATAGGTCTCTTTATAGCCTCAACCTTCTCAGTTCCAATGTTTGGTAAGTCAATAGCAGGGTTAACCGAAGGCTTAGGAGAGGGCAATAGGATATGCAAGGGCACGGGTGGCCCAACCTTGGTTTCATTTACCACAGGCTTGTCAACTTGGATAGGGTTTGAGTCATCAAAACCATTTCGAGCGATGAAAGCTCTCTAGCCATCACCATGTAAACTCAAGTGATAAACAATGATGAGTTTAATAATTCCATGGTGGAACAGGCTACTATCGGCCTTCTCCCTTTTAAACCTTTTCGACATTTTATATAGGCTACGCTGAAAGTAAAAGGGCATATTCAATGGGTATCCCATAAAATTCATTAACAAACACAGGTGGTAGAGAAAAATGAGTCCATATCGACCTTCACAGGTCACGAATTATTTGACCACCATCAAAATATCATGCCATCGAGGTTTAAGCACAGAGATGGGCATACCTCTGTCACAAGAAGTGACTTTGCACGAGAGGAACAGTAGTGGCCAAGGCACCTCCTCGACCTTAGAATTTTTGAACCAACGTTGTCCTGAGGATGGTAACCATATAGAAGAACTAATAAACTCCTCATTGATTTCCAACTGGATGTCACCCTCCTTGGCTCTACAGCCATCAAAAGTCAGAGCGAACTGTTGTGCCACAACTAGATTAAAACCCTCAAATCACTGTACAAAGGTGAGCCATCCGTTATCCTCCAAGTCTCTTCGGGCATTGTCAAATAATAGCAAGGCTTGGTTGTCATTTGGCTTGATTCGCATGATTGGTGCCATGGAGCCGAGCACACGGTAAGTCCAGGGTTTGGGTCATAGCACACACAGGAGAAGAGTGCACTACGGGTTATCCGAGATAATAGAAGTAAACGGGGATAAGGGATAGGCATAAATGCCATCGTGCGAAGGTGGTGGAGTTTGTCTCTGTCATGCATAATAATTATTGCCAAAGTACAACCCCAGCTTATAGTTGTTCTACCCATTATAGCATAGTTCAACAATCATGTCAATTGGCCAACCAATAAATCCAATGGTAAGTGTATAAACCAACGTGCGCAATCAATGTTGTGCCATAGTTTTAAACCATCAATATTCAATTTGAAACCAATACCAAATATTTAACCATGTGTCAATGTATTGAAACATATCATCAACATGCCAATAGTTATGAAAACATGAACATAGGTACCATATTAAAATATATATATGAAGGATTTAACCATAACACCTATGTATTTTCATGAAACCAATGATCAAGTAGATCAAATAACATGTAAATCCAACTGCCAATGGATTACAAACTCAATGAAACCAAGTCACACAATCAATCCAAGAATATCCAATGAGTATAGTTCGAAATCTTTGCGAGCTGCATAATGATAAGGGAAATGTAAGAACAATGGGCATATCGACAAGAAGGATACGACAGTTCACATAATGATTTCAATGCGACTTCGAAAGACTAAGTTTTCATGCTTACAGCCATGAAAACAAAACGAAGGTAAATGTGCAAATGTCGCAAAAATGAAAGTGTCGTTTATTTAAAAATTGCGACGAAAAATTGGGGTTTGCAAAACATTGGTATAGGCAGCTTATAAGATAGTGGAAAAATGCATATTGGCTGCCAACAATGGTGACACACTGGTAGAAGTAGTTATCTTTGCCAAAAGAAACAAATTCAGATTATGATAGCAAAGGTAATTTCAACTCAAAAATAACAAGCAGAAAATAATATAAACATCATCATTAACCAACTATTCCAACAGTGTTTCAAAAGATGAAAACTGATAACAATCTTAAGATCAGCAAGTCATGATATTAAAGATAAAATCTCCAATACTGTTGGCATGGCCACTGTTGCCAGCAGGCATCCATAGCCTCAATAGGGTTTCCATTTAACCCACTCTGACATCTGTATCCTGCCAAGAAGTTCTGGATCAGAATAAAGGACGTTAAGAGAATTCTTATTTACGAATTTTCATATACTCGACATTGCTTCACTGCCAGTAGGCCTGTTCAGTACCTCGGTGAAGTTGTCTTGGCGCCATGCATGCATTTACCCACTTCCAACAGACCTGTTCAGTATCCCAACAGGTTTACAAGCACTTCCCATAGCTCTTATTAATAGTTTATTATTATTTTTATTTTTTTAATAGATATGTGTTTGAGTGGAATTGGCCAGCTGAAAATCAAGCGATACTTAAACATGCACCAGACCTCATCGAATTTTTTAAATTTTCAGACCTCATCAGAATTTTTAGAACTGTCCTTTATTTAGATCCAGAGATGTTTTATTTACAAAAACAACTTCCTAAGGCAGGGATACATCCTCTGAGTCATTCCTTTACGGAATAGGGACAACGTAAAAAGATAATGGATGATCAAGACAAGCTTTACTCAGAGATTGAAATCAGCCATCTTCTTTTAAACAACAAACTTTTTCCAACACATATATACCATTGATGTTTATACAAATTCTCTTAGAAGTTATTTCAGCGAAGGAATTTTCTGTTTTCTTTATCTGAATAGTTCGATATACAGGTATGTGTATTTTCCAAAAACCAAACTTGATAAATTCAAAGAAAAATAAAAAACAAAACAACAAACGAAAAAGCAAACAAAAGCAAAATATGTACATAATATACAAGGGATGCAATCAAGCAAAGAATCTTTTCAGGGCTTGGCCATTCACTGGATAGGTGTCAAACTTCGCTTCAAGATTCTGCAATCGAAAAGAACTAGGACCCAACTTTTCAGCAATTAGAAATAATCCAAGCCACAAGTTTTGAAATTTAGTGTGTTCTCCCTTTCCCTCATGCGGTTTGTCCCATTTCAGGACGAGATGACCTACTTCAAAATTCCTATCAGAAGCATATCTAGCATCGAACCAAATTTTAACCAATTGTTGATGTTGATCTAACTTACATTTATCTTGGGCTCTTATCTCTTCTAGCTTCATCAAAGCATTAATTCGGTTTTCTAGAGGGGGACAATCTTCTTCTTGAACTTTCTGTGACAACGGAAGTGAAGAAAGAAGAATGTGAGGTGGCAGGATTGCTTCTCTGCCATAAACGAGAAAAAAGGGGGAGTTACCTACAACAGCTTTTGGCATTACCCTATCATCCCATAGCACGTTCAGCAACGCATTGTGCCAATTCTTGTGATTTTCAACCACCATTCTCTTGATAATTTTAATCAAGTTCTTGTTTGTTGATTCTGCCAACCCGTTGCCCTGGGGGTAGTAACTAGCAGAATACTTCAGTTTAATTCCTTTTTCCAAAGTGAACTCGCTCATCTCAAGAGAAGAAAAGTAAGAAGTGTTTTCAAAGACTAAACAGTCAGGGATAATGAAACGAGTGATAATATTTGAATTTAGAAAGGCAATTACCTGACTAGTGTTGACAGTTCTTAATGCAGCAGCTTCAGAGCATTGGGTAAATTAATCCGTGGCTATCACAATAAAATTGTGTTGTTGTGAGGATGGGGGGTTGATTGGACCTATGATATCAAGGCCCCATTGCTGAAAAGGAGAATCTACCGAAACGGGTTGCAAAGGAAAGGATGGTTTTTGTAACCTCTCTGATGCTTTCTGACAGATGATACACTTATGACACAAGGCATGGGCGTCTCTAAAAAGTGTGGGCCAGTAATAACTGGCTCTTAAAACCTTATGGTTGGTGGTATCACCACCAAAGTGACCACCAGCTTCTCCTGCATGCAACTCAAGCAAGACTTTTTCTGCTTCGTCTTTTTCAAGACAGCGCATCAATACGCTGTCAAAATTTTGATGAAACAGGATACCATTAACTAGATGAAAGGAGGCAAACTTTAACCTCAATGCTCTTCTCTTAGAGGGATCTAAGTGACGAGGTGTTGGCCCATGTTCAAGACAGAATCTAATGTCATCATACCAAGGACTAATAGGGTTTTGAGTGCAACAGATTAGACTTTGATCATGTTGTCCTGGGTCTGATGTATCACTTTCTTCTTGTTGTCCTGCTGCTGAATCAGCAACTAACTTTCATAACCCTTGGCCTCTCACTATCTGAGCTGGGGTAATTTCTAAGTCATACTCCTGCAAGGAGGTAACCCAGTTGGCTCTCTTCTCTCCTAGTTCCTTCTGCACTAACAAGTTCCTCACGGCTGGGTAGGGGACAATGACTTTCGTCCTTGACTTCAAAAGGTAAGACCAGAAATGCTTAACTGCTTTGAAAACAACGTAGGCTTGCCGATCAACCACTGGATAGTTAAGTTCAGCACCTTTGAAAGAAGAGCTCATAAAGGCGATGGGTACTTCATTGTTCTCGACATTCTTTTGGGTTAGGACGGCGGCATAGGAACGGTCGGAGGCAAAAGTATAGAGTGTAAAATCTTGAGAGAAGTCAGGGCTCATGAGAGACGGAGTGTCTATTATGGCCTTCTTTATTGCATTAAAATCCTAATCTTCTAGGGATCCCAGTGATATTGGATGTCTTTCTTAATCAAATTCTGTAAAGGCCTGACCATTTCGGAGAAACTAGGGACGAATCTCCTCATGAAGTTAATCTAGCCTAAGAAAGACTGCATGGATTTTTTGGATGTAGGAGGGGGAAGTTTTGCGATGAATTGAGTCCTATCGGGGTCAATAATCATCCCTTCACTAGACACAATGAATCCTAAGAGTTTACCCTATTCTACTACAAAGATGGACTTTTTGGGATTCAAGGAGATGTCGTATTTACGACATCTAAGTAGAATGACTCGTAAGTGAGCTAGATGATCGTCTTTGTTTTTAGAATATACAGTCACATCATCCAAGTAAACTACAATGGACTGATTGATTAAGCCTCGGAAAGAAATATCCATTTCTCTCTGAAAGGTAGCACCATCATTAATCAATCCAAAGGGCATTTTACGATAAGCATAACTGCCCCACGGGGTACGGAAGGTAGTTTTGAGTTGGTCTGGTGGAGACATCAGGACTTGATTATACCCTGAGAAACCATCTAGTAAGGATAGCCTCTCAGAACTAGATACTTGTTGAAGGATCTGTTCCATGGGTGGGACAGGATAGTTGTCTTTATCAGACGCTCTATTGAGGTTTCGAAAATCGACGCAGAGTTTCATTTCCCCGTTTTTCTTTTGGACTAGGACAAGGTTGGAAACCCATTGAGTGTGTCTAATAGGAAAAATTATTTTAGCATTTAGGAGCTTAGTCAATTATTTTTGAATGGTCGGTTCTAGTTTAGGGTGCATTTTCCTCAGTTTCTGTTGAAAGGGCAAGGTTTGGGGTTTCATGGGAATAACATGTTGTATGATATTAGGATCGAAAGTTTTAAGGTCATCATACATCCATGAAAAAACATCTTTAAATTCTTTAAATAATTTAACAAATGCAGCTTTTTCTTGTTGAGAACACCCCAACCCTAGATTAATGCACTGAGGATTTTCATTAGTTCCTAGGTTTACTTTTTCATAAGACAACGAGGAACTATTGGTTTTACAGTTGATCGTATTTATAAATTTATCTTCAAAATCATAAAACTTCTCTAATCTAACTATAGATTTGGGTATGGAATTTACCATGTCCTATAGAGCTTTAGGAGTTTTTGGATCAGGGATTACCGTAAAATTGTGCAAATTGTCGTTGTGCGTGTGTTCATCTATCACCGCGCCTTGAAAGGTTTCTTCCATGTGCAGGAAGCTAATGATCTATTGATCATCATCAAAGACTCTCCAGTTCGTGATACTTTCAGGAACAGATGGTCGAAAAAATAGCTCGACGGAGAATGCGTCTGGGGACAAGCCTTCTGCAGGAAGAAGTTTAGAAGCTACATTAGCTAATAGATCTGCTTCAGAGTTATTTAATCTAGGAATGGAATTTATATTGAAAGCAGAAAATTTACTCATTAAGTTCCATACCTCAGACTGGTAGCTTTTGAGATGCGGAGAAAGACAGTGGATAGAATCTCTTACCTATCTAACCACTATTTCAGAGTCACCAAAAACAACTAGGTTTTGAATGTTCATATCCAGAGATTTTCTGAGACCTTGCAGTAAAGCCTCATATTCTGCAGTATTATTAGTACATTCAGATTCTAGTCTACATGCAATTAATGTCTTGTTACCTGCCGGATCGATAATGATGTAGCCTGTGCCAGCTCCTTCTTTAGACTTAGACCCATCGAAATAAAGAGACCAAATTTGATTTCCATCGGGCACATGGGATCATTGCGTGGAAGCTGTTGGCTGCATATATGCTACAATCTCAGACTGTTGTTCTGGATTGGTGATAGGTGAGGCCTCGACCATGAAATTGCCGAAGAAGGTGTCCATCCCTTTTACTTCAGGTGAATCAACGGAAGGTGTATATGGTTCGTTGGGATCATTCAAATCTGTGACCGTGAACTTAAGGTAGCATTCACGATTTACCTTGATCTTATTAGGCTTGTCATTTTCTGGAAGCCAAAGGTGAGACCAGTCCGTTGAGAAGTAACCATGTAGCTGCTCCGACCAGTCCTTGCTTAAAAATAGACCATATACTTCTAGAATATCTACAACGATTATATCAATAATCTGATGAACCTTGGGGTTAGACGATAATCTAATAAGTACATTTTTTAGTTCGCCTATAACTTTAACATTGGTCCGATCAAGTTGTATGATTTTTAAAGTGGATGGTTCAACTTCAGCGTTAATCTTTTGGCATACAAACCATGGCATCACATTGGATGACGCCCCTGAGTCTACCATACAATTATGCACGTTTCTATTGAATATTTCAAAAGTTAACAAGAAAGGAGGTACATTTTTGCGAGTACTAAGGGTTGTAGCTTGTGGCTTTTTACTCACAGTTTCTAAAGCTACTTTATCTACATTATTTACATTATTTACATTGTTTACAGGAAGGCTTGCTTTATCTTGAGGATCAGGAGTGTTTTTGGTGGAAGTCTTCTGAGGGATTTTGTTTTGCACAACCTTATTACCACTTGAATTACCATTTTTTCCATTCTCTGAAATATTTTGTAACATTTTTTGTAACAAAAATGGAAATTTCAATAACTTATAAACAGAAATGTTAGCCCTTAACTTTTTAAGATCTTCAACAACATCATAATCTAAGTTGGGGTTCACATTACTCTGTTTAGTTTCAGCTGGTTTAGATTGCTTTGGAGGCGAAGTTGTAGTGTTTTCGGAAGAAGGTTTGTTTGTTGTCTTACTCCTGGTATTATAAGGATGAATTGTCTCGAAGTTAGCTTGAAAGATGCTATCCGAGAAGTGTCCAAAAATGTTTGGAGAAGACTCTTCTTCTTGCACTGTCTCTTGTTCAACTACCTCCTTAGGGATCTTAGGAGGCATCGAGTTATCTTGGGCTTTTAGAATCATTTGAAGGGTGCATTGCAGACTTTCTAGATTAAGGCCTTCAGTGGTTGGATTAGGTTGGTTGGTAGGAAAAGGCTTCCAGAACGGGGGTTTGTAAGGTCCTTTTCTCGAGGAAGCTTCTTCGGTCAACCTTTTTAATTCTATAACTTGATTTGACAGTTTTTGAACAACTTTGGTTAATTTTTCCAAATCAGAGTTTTCAGGTTGTGTTTTGCTTGTAGTGGGTCTGGGGAGGATTTCGATCTTCTTTTTGGAAGAAGAGCTAGTCTCTGTTTCATTGCTAGAAGTGTCTTTAAGACTAAGTATGTCTTTTTCAATCTGGCTGGCCTCCTCGAAGGCTTCTAACAACGTGGCTTTCTTGGATCGTTTAACCCAAATAGCTATACTTTGATGCAAAGCCTTAGTGTAGTATGCTATTATAAGACTCTCGGCGGGCATGGAATCTGCAAGGATTCAGTTTTTAAGTGTTAAAAATATTTGATTAAAGTCTTTAACTTTTTCTTTTGGATTCATTATTAAGCTAGAAAGGTCCATGACTAAGACTTCTGGAGGCTTACCATCTCCGAACTTTTCCAAAAAGAATGACTCAAACTTTTCCCAAGACATGATGGTATGGGGTTGTTGGGAAAAGTACCACGTGGATGCATTTCCCTCGAAGGTATAAGGGGACAACCTACAGAAAACGTCTTCATGTTTGACATTGCAGAGTCTTATGGCTAACATAAACTTTTTAATATGATCTTCAGTGATCTGTTTTGAGTCGGGATCAAACTTGGGAAGCCATTTCTCTGGATGTTTAGGTAGAGGGTGCTGAGCTCCAAGTACAACTACGACATCCTGGTCAAGCCAAGGTCTAGCAGGGTTGTTCTGATTTTCCATTGGTTTAGTGGGTGTGGAAGGCTGAGAAGGGGAATCACCTTCGTGAGAGGAATCTTCTTCAGAAGAGGAAGGAGATGATGGAGGTGGTGAAGGAGGTATCCCAGATCCTCCTGCAACAAGATTTAAGATTGGATCTGTGGGATTCACAGTGAGGTTAGTGTCTCCTAATTGTTCTCTGATATCAGAGAAGTCCAAAGGTTGACCCCATGGACAGTTTGGTTGCCTCAAACGAGCTAAGGCACTATGTTTTTTTATAAGAGATTGATAGACAATCTCTTGTATGTCACCACCTGTAGGATTAGGGGTTGTTGGCTCAACTGTGATCTAAGAATCTTCGGTTGAAGTAGTTGTTGTTTGAGGGGGGATATTATCATTTGAATGGATTCGAGTCACAATAGGTGAACAATTAGCTGGAGGAGGAGTCTTGCGACTACCTCATGCCATTAATTAAGTTCATGCCCTCCTTCTAGTGCCATTTGTTGATGGGCAAAATTGACCGTCTGTCAACTGGAAGAGTGGAACCGGTCCGGGGTTGTCTAATAACCCAAGCTGTTTGGAATGAACCACCTTGACGGGTTTAGCGGCTCTGTTAGCCGATATAAGGTCCTAAGAAAACAAAAAGAAAACTAATCTACAATAACTAATCTAACTAAAAACAAATAAAACAAACTAATAAACTAATCTAACTAAAAACAAATAAAACAAACTAATAAACTAATCTAACTAAAACTAACAATTAAACAAACTAAACTAATCTAACTATTCTATATATACAATCTACTAACTACTACTATACTAACTCTAACTAATTAACTATATAACTACTAACATAAATAAATCTTATTCACAAAATATACAATATTAACAATTTACAGATTTAAATAAAACCTGAAAAACTCATTAATATTCTGTCCTGATGATAGAAAAAGATATTTTTTGTTGATTTTATGATTTTATGAACAAGAAATAAAACAAAAACTAACTAAACTAAATCACTAATCTAAACTACCAATATATCTAACTAAAATACTGATAGTATACTAACAAATTAATGAAAATAAATTACAAACTGACCTGGAGAAATGCTCCAGATTTGCCCTATGTATGATGATTGTTTTAGCTGATCGGAGGGAGGAAACCCGCACCGAATTGTCCAGGAGATTCTCGTAAACGATAGTTGCAGTGCTCTTCAAGTGTGATTACAGGACAAACAAGACATAAAAATCACAACAATCATATGATTTATAGATCTCCACAGTTAGATAAACCCGTATGCAAAGACTTATACAAAATAATTCAATTGATGAAGAAGAGAAATCTGTCATTCATTAACTGAATAAAGTAATTGTTGTGTTTTTAAATGTTGAAAGAAATCATACATGGATCATATTAATTAAATCACATCATTCCGCAAAAGACTATGATAGCAAAAGTAGTCTATAATCAATTGCTAATGACATGCATAAACTTGAAACAAAAAATTGATATTATGAAAGCGAAAGCTGTAGCAGAACATCAACTTTTGTCTCAGTTTGTATTAGGAATCCATAGCCTGGTTCTCCCACAAGTGAGGATGATCCTTATTAGAAAAAATAATAAGTATTTATAGGTTTTCCACAGCATAAAACCTCCTTGTGGAAGTTATCAAAACTGTTTACATAAATCTGGGCAGATATCCCCAGTTTAACTAAACTAGGAACCTACAATAAAACTTAAATACACAAATATTCTCCTAGATTGTCCAGCATGTCCCATGGAATTCGAATTTACCTGAAAAGGGTTAAAAATGGACAAGTTAGAAGGATATTTTATTAAAGAAAATGATAAAAATCTAATTCTATAGACTAGCTATAGAATCTTGTGATTTTGTAGCTGGTCTAAATAAGACACAGAATCAGCATTAAAATCGATTGAAAATCTTTTAAAGAATTAAATTCAATTAACATCCAATAGCTATTTGAAAACGAATCATTGAAATTGAAACTGTTATACCATTCGAAATCAAATAGGATCAAGATCAATCAAATGATCAGAGAGATACGCGTACTCTGTTTCTTTTGTTACCACAAAATCGAACGAACAGAATCATAAGCAATAGTTGTGCAATCATTTGATATCAATTTGAAACTGATATAATCAAAACAAATCGTAGGAAATTGTTATGCTGCCTTATCAACAGGCAATACGATCGAATCCAAAAAGATCATTTTCAAATCATTATAACTGTAATGAGATAGCAAACGATTCATGCCACGAGTGGATCGACTCAAGCTAGCGTGAAAATCAATTCAAATGAAATCATAACAGGATCAATTAATTGGTAATAGGATTCATAAAAATTATCCGATCGTTTGTTATTGAAAATTTGGCAAACAAGATCGATTGACTCTGATCAAAATCATTCCATTCAAACAAATTATAACCGGATTTGATAGAGATAACAAGGTCAATCAATTCATTTTGAAAATTAAAATCAAACAGAGCATCTTTTACGATGCGAATCCAACTCATAAAACAATCTTGCCAACTCAAGATATGGGATAATCCAATCAGAATAAGAGAAAATTGAATAGTTAAGGTTTTAACATAGTTATTATGAATGAAACCCATTCCACGATTCGGGTGCATTTGCACAGGCTTAGATGAGAGCATTGTTTTCATACGAACAAAGTAGTTATTTCCAAATTGAAACCGAACAGAGTTGTATTCTTGTTCTTAGAAGATTACATGACACAACATATTACAAGATCGTAACAACCAAACTCATTGAAATCATTTGCCAATCACAGCGTATGAACCATAACGAAATCAAATCCAAACATGATCATGTTCTAAATTGAGCATGAAAAACTTCCTGTTCAGAGTAGATACAAAACGAATTCAATTGAAAGCAAACCATCAGTTTCGTTAACTCAATCGAACAAATCAAATCCAAACAAAGACCATTCAAATCTAATAAAAATCTATCAATGGCTAAACTGGGAATGATCATATCATACAACTAAAACGAAATTCCATTTATTTTTAGCAAAGCGAAAAATATACAGGATGAACACATTATGACAAAGCCATTTCGAAATATAAACAGAGTTATTCGAAGACCAAATTCCAATCACTATATTAATCCTGGTCATTCACAAAACTAAAACGATATCAAAATCCATACCTGTATGGTGAGCAGATGGCTTGATCATGACAATTTGGAGTTGATAATGGTTGTGGCCGATTCAATATTCTTGAAAATGATGGAGCCATTTGTCTTCTGCTTTTTATCAGTTGCTTGGAGTTGGTCTCTTTGGCTGGTCAACACTGCAACTTGACTTTCCAGCGATTGAATGTTTTATTGGAGTAGGGGGACGTCGATGTAGTATCGTTCCAACCACAAATCACATTGGTCACATGATGACTATGTGGGCTTTGAAAATGCAGGTGAGGGTTTGATTACTTTGTCAAGGGTTTAGTTAGGCATTTTGATACCAGGGTAGCTAAGATCATTTCTTAGGCACGGGGAAAGATTCATCACGAAATCATAAGGGGGCTCGGAGGCTAGGCCCTGTGAGTAAGGGTACTCACTGGCTAGGAAACGTTCTATGTCAGAGTCTGAATCCTCACTAAGGAAAATGGGCTTCTTCTCAATCGTGGGTTTATGTTTATTCCTAGCCATTCTTGAAATAAGCCGAGCGTTATTTTTACCCTTAGCATTAGCAGTAGGGTTTTCCTTATCCTTTTTGCTCATAGGTCTCTTTATAGCCTCGGACTTCTTAGTTCCAACGTCTGGTAAGTCAATAGTAGGGTCGACCGAAGGCTTAGGAGAGGGCAATAGGATATGGAAGGGCACGGGTGGCCCGACCTTGGTTTCATTTACCACAGGCTTGTCAACTTGGATAGGGTTTGAGTCATCAAAACCATTTCTAGAGATGAAAGCTCTCCAGCTATCACCATGTAAACTCAAGTGATAAACAATGATGAGTTTAATAAGTCCATGGTGGAACAGGCTACTATCGGTCTTCTCCCTTTTAAACCTTTTCGACATTTTATATAGGCTACACTAAAAGTAAAAGGGCATATTCAATGGGTATCCCATAAAATTCATTAACAAACGCAGGTGGTAGAGAAAAACGAGTCCATATTGACCTTCACAGGTCATGAATTGTTTGACCACCATCAAAATATCATTCCATCGAGGTTTAAGCGCAGAGATAGGCATACCTCTGTCACAAGAAGTGACTTTGCGCGAGAGGAATAGTAGTGGCCAAGGAACCTCCTCGACCTTATAATTTTTGAACCAACGTTGTCCCGAGGATGGTTACCCTGTAGCAGAACTAATAAACTCCTCGTTGATTTCCAACTGGATGTCACCCACCTTGGCTCTAAAGCCATCAAAAGTCAGAGCGAACTGTTGTACCACAACTAGATTAAAACCCTCAAATCACTGTACAAAGGTGAGCCATCTGTTATCCTCCAAGTCTCTTCGGGCATTGTCAAATAATATCAAGGCTTGGTTGTTGTTTGGCTCAATTCACATGACTGGTGCCATGGATCCGAGCACACGGTAAGTCCATGGTTTGGGTCATAGCACACACAGGAGAAGAGTGCACTACGGGTTATTCGAGCTAACAGAAGTAAACGGGGATAAGGGATAGGCATACATGCCATCATGCGAAGGTGGTGGAGTTTATCTCTGCCATGCATAATAATTATTGCCAAAGTACAACCATTGGCTTATAGTTGTTCTACCCATTATAGCATAGTTCAACAATCATGTCACTTGGCCGACCAATAAATCCAATGGTAAGTGTATAAACCAACACGCGCAATCAACGTTGTGCCATAGTTTTAGACCATCAATATTCAATTTGAAACCAATACCAAATATTTAACCATGCGTCAATGTATTGAAACATATAATCAACATGCCAATAATTATGAAAACATGAACATAGGTACCATATTAAAAGATATATATGAAGGATTTAACCATAACACCTATGTATTTTCATGAAACCAATGATCAAGTAGATCAAATAACATGTAAATCCAACTACCAATGGATTACAAACTCAATGCAACCAAGTCACACAATCAATCCAAGAATATCCAATGAGTATAGTTCGAAATCTTTGCGAGCTGCATAATGATAAGGGAAATGTAAGAACAATGGGCATATCGACAAGAAGGATACGACAGTTCACATAATGATTTCAATGCGACTTCGAAAGACTAAGTTTTCACGCTTACAGTCGTGAAAACAAAACGAAGGTAAATGTGCAGATGTCGCAAAAATGAAAGTGTCGTTTATCTAAAAATTGCGTCGAAAAATTGAGGTTTGCAAAACATTGGTGTAGGCAGCTTATGAGACAGTGGAAAAATGCGTATTGGTTGCCAACAAGATGTATCAAATCAAGGAAGAGAAAGAAGAAATTGAAGACCGCTCCATCAAGATCATCAAAGGTAAAGAATCATCAAAAACTCTTGAATGCATTATTTCTAAATGTGATTTTGAAAACATTTCAAGTGAAGA
>SNQJ01S0141629.1:0-13049 GCA_010110895.2 Picea sitchensis | reverse complement strand
TAGCTTAGCCCCTTTCCTTAACTTAGCCCCTCCCTTTCCCTAACTAGTGGAGTTTAGTCCCCCATCTCTTTTATCGTGGTCGGTCTGTGTGCAACAATGTATTTTATATTAATTATGAGACATATACAAAAATAGGCGCACTGGCCTTTAACATCTAGGCTCTCTGGCCTAATCAAAACATAAGAATCCTAGCTTACAATAACTGTCTCACCATTCTATAAAACATACCATATACACAAAGGCTCACTGGCCTCACAATCGCGTGCACTTAAGATGCTGCATGTGGTATCCTGGAATGTGCACACTTCATCATTTCACTATGCAGTATATGCACGCACTATGCCATGAAATGTGCATAGAAAAATGATATCAAACAAATCACCAGCTTAAGTACATTTTAATTTACATTACATTTGGGTTTATCCTTAGGGATATTACAATCTACTCCCCTTATTTATGCACTGTCCTCAGTGCATCATGTACCTGTATACAACAAAACTTCAAAAATCCTCAAAACTATGCAGGTTATTTTGCCCGCATTGCATCCTCATGCTCCCAAGCAGTGTCCTTAGGACCGTACCAGGTCCATTAGACCTTTACAAGCCCTATGGATTAGTTCCGAAGCTGTTTGATTTTTCAGTCCAGAGTGCATACCGGATACACTTGGAAAGCGCCTTCTTTCTCCACTTGAATCACATTCCAAACAATAACATGATTAGCATCAGGTATCTATTTATGTAGCAATGATACATGGAATACATTATGAACATACATAGATGCAGGCAATGCAATCATATAAGCAACTGGACCAATCCTCTCTAGGATTTCAAATGGCACACAATAGTGAGCTGCCAACTTTGAACAATTTCCCAACTTCAGGGAGCTTTTGTTGGCCTTCACTTTCAATAATACATGGTCACCCACTTTAAATTTCCTGTGAGTTCTGCCCTTATCAACATAATGTTTCTGCCTATCTTGGGAAACCTTTAAATTTTGTTTTATTTTTATCATTTTCTCCTCCATTTCCCTGAGCAAATCTGGTCCAACCACTGCTCTGTCTGCTGGGTTATCCTAGCTTACTAGTGTGTTGCACTTTCTTCCATAAAGTGCCACAAATGGGCTCATCTTTAGAGATGCTTGGTACCCATTGTTATAAGAAAACTCTTCCAAGTGTAGGTAGTCTTCCCATTTTGATGGTTTATCCATCACATACATCCTTAACATATCTTCAATCACTTGATTCAACCTCTCTGTTTGACCATCTGATTCTGGATGACAAGTTGTACTAAAATTCAAACTTGTTCCAAATCCATTAATAATCCCTTCCAAAATCTTGAGGTGAATTTTGGATCTTTTTTAGACACAATTTTCTTAGTTATGCCATGTAATCTAGCAATTTATTTCATATAAACATCAACAATGTTCATTTCCTTGTGAGTGAGATTAACTGGAACAAAATGGGAAGCTTTAGTAAGCTTATCCACGACTACCATGATAGAATCATGTTGCTTGTTTGTTCTAGGAATTTTAGTGATGAAATCCATTGTTGCAACTTCCTATTTCCACTCAGAAATGGGTAATGGTTGTAGCAAACCAGCTAGGTGTCTATGCTTAGCCTTTACCTTTTGACATTCCAAACATCTGGCAATAAAATCAGCAACCTCTTTCTTCATGCTTGGCCAATAATATTGGCTCCTGACAGTTGTAATAGTTTTCTAATATCCTAAGTGCCCATCATAAGGTACATTATGCATTTATCTCAATATCAGACTTTTCAATTCCTAAGAATTTGGTACATAAATTTTGCCCCTATACATGATAATTTCATCATTATCTAGCTTGTATTCCTCAATTTTTTGCTGCAAAATACCTTGTTGTAATTTTGCCACTAATTCCTTGTATTGAAAATATGATTTGGTAGCCTCTATAATTATGTCTTTCAAATCTGATTGGTACATGCTAATGGTTGTAGCATGAAATTCATGCACTCTTCTGTTGATTGCATCAACCACTTTGTTCTCTTTCCCCTGGATATGCTTTATATCAAAGTCATATTCACTTAGAAATTCTAACCATCTACTTTTCCTAGCATTTAGAGTTAGCTGATGAAATAAATATTTCAAACCATTATGGTCTGTTCTTAGCTCAAACCTTTTCCCCATGAGGTAGTGTCTCCATTTGCTCAAGGCATGCACTATGGCTGCCAACTCCAAATCATGAGTGACATAGGGTCTTTCATGCTCCTTTAGCTTCCTTGATTCATAACATATAACAAACCCATTTTGAGTGAGGACTCCACCAAGTCCCTCTTTACATGCATCTGTGCATATAATGAAGTCTTCATTTGGGTCTGCAATCCTTAGTATTGGAGAACTTGTTAATAACTATTTCAAGTGTTGGAAACTCTTTTCAAAATCCAATTTCCATTGAACCTTCACACCCTTCTTTTGTAAGGAAGTATTTGGGTGTGCAATCTTTGAAAATCCTTCAATAAATATCCTGTAGTATCCTACAAGGCCCATGAATGATCTGACCTCTGTCACATTTTTTAGCATTGACCAATCTCTAATGGCTTCTATCTTCTCAGGATCCACTGCTATCCCATCCTTTGAAATGATATGCCCCAAATAATGAATTTGCTTCTGATAAAATGAACACTTGCTCAATTTGGCATACAACTAATGTTTCCTTAATACTTGCAACACCATTCTCAAATGATGCACATTCTCATCTTTTGACTTAGAGTATATGATAATGTCATCCAAAAAGGCAATGACAAACTTGTCTAAATATTCTCGGAAAACACCATTCATTAAGCACATGAAAATAGCTGGTGCATTTGACAACCCAAATGGCACCACTGTGAACTCATAATGACCACCTTTAGGACAAGGTATGGTCATTATTTCAAAATCCACTGTCCACTGAAACTTCACACACCTTTCTTTTGCAAAGAAGTAGTTAAGTGTGCAATCTTTGAAAATCAATAAATATCCTGTAGTATCCTACAAGGCCTTACGAATGATCTGTCCTCTGTCACATTTCTTAGCATTGACCAATTCTCTAATGGCTTCTATCTTCAGGATCCACTGCTATCCCATCCTTTTTGAAATGACATGCCCCAAATAATGAATTTGGTTTGATAAAATGAACACTTGTTCAATTTGCATACAACTAATGTTCATTCAATACTTTGGTAAACACCATTCTCAAATGATGCACATTCTCATCTTTTGACTTAGAGTATATGATAATGTCATCCAAAAAGGCAATGACAAACTTGTTCAAATATTCTCGGAAAACAATTATCATTCATTGCTAACATGAAATAGTTGGCATTTCTTGACAACCAATGGCACCATCAGAATCATAATACGACCATACTTGTCCTAAAGGTGGTCTTCTAAGGATATCCTCCTCTTTTTAATCCTTACTCCGATGGTATCATCCTGACCTTAGATATATTCCTTTGAAAATATCTTTGCATCCTTCAATTTATCAAAAGGATCAGTAATCCTTGGCAAGGGATACTTAATCTTTATGGTCATCTTATTGAAATCCCTATAGTCTATGCACAACCTAAATATGCCATCCTTATTTTTAACAAAAAAGGACTAGTGCTCCCCAAGGAGACACACTTGGGCATATATACCCCTTCTCTTTAGAAGCTCCAAGTTGCATTTGCAACTCTTCAGCTCTGGTGTATTCATTCTTTAAGGAGTCTTTGAAACTGAGCTGCTCCAGGAATTAAATTTATAGAGAAATCAATGCTCCATATTTGGAGGTAGTCTTGT
Source organism: Picea sitchensis (assembly GCA_010110895.2). NCBI lineage: Eukaryota > Viridiplantae > Streptophyta > Pinopsida > Pinales > Pinaceae > Picea > Picea sitchensis. The sequence continues at coordinate 9,255 of SNQJ01S0141629.1, read as the reverse complement.
TACCTCCTTGAACACATCTTCAAAAATCTTCTAGGACTACATATTGTTAACAATTTGACACCTTATATTTAGGTGTCTCCTCCATATGAGTTGCAACTATTTGACACCCTTTCCTCTATAACATTTCTTCAGCTGCAATGCTGAAATTTACCCGATGGTTACTGCCCTGGGAACTGCCTGCACTTTCCTTAGTTTCCCATCCTCATCCAAGCAAGAAAATTCTTTTTTATGACAGTCTAAGATGATGATGCTATCCAATAACCAATCCATCCCAACTAGACAGTCATAGGAACCTAAAAGGCAAGATGTTCAAATATTCCTCGGTGTTCAGTGTATTCATGTCCATAAGACATGACTTTTAACCATATCATTAAATTTTCTTCTGGATCTTGTAGCCAGTTGTACTAGCCAATATTTATCATGCTTGATTCTTGGTAATTGTAAACTTTCCACCATCTTGGGATCTGTATAACTATGAATAGCTCCTGAATCAATTCAACTAGCAATGGTTTGGTTGTTAGTCATACCTTCCACTTCAATCATATGTGGTTGATATTGTGCTTGCTTGTTGTCCAGGGATGCATATATCCTTGGAACATTTATGCCCATGTCCTCCATTGTTTCATCTTTTGTTGTACATTGTGAACAGTTCTCACTTTTTACCTTCTGTGAGGACAATCTCTGAACATATTATGATTATTATTATTGTCATTGATGGAACCCATGAAGAAAGCCCTGTAGCACAAAAGGTTTGGGTAATGCACCCAATATTGTTTGATGTAAATATGACTCATTATTGTTTTTCATGGTTGATAAGTAAATATGGATGAACTCCAAAGTGGTCCCTCTTTATGGTGAAAGCCCTCACGGAAGACGCTTTGTGGGAGTAAGAGAACCCATGCTTACCAGGAATAATGAGATGAAGGAAATTGAACTTCTCAGGGAAAATATCATCACATGGATAAAAATATCGTCATTTCGGTGGTGATGTGGAACGCCCACACTTCACTTAAGCCAGAAAATTGCATGCATATTGACCCTGTTGGTAATGGACCCAAGTTTGTTGTTTTGATGGGTAACGGTATGAGTTATGATATATTTCAAATAATGGGTCTATATTGATTTTACGTCATTCCATTTTGGTATGTAGAACGTCACATACCCTCAATGGCTTGAGCTGCTATGGCCCTCAGAAGTTGGAAGAACCTCATATGTCATCTAGAAGCCCCCAAAAGGTCAAAAGTAATCAAAGTGGTTTAAGAGATTTTAAAGGTAAATAATAAAGTGAAGTGATGAGTGTATTATGACCAAAGTGAATACAAAATAAATAATTTCAATACAAATTTAATGGAGAAATTAGAAGTGGGCCATGACCGAAGATGTTTTAAGGAAGCATTGAGAGTGGTATAAATAAGAGGAAAGGCTCTCTCATTTGAATCACACTTGAACATATTGAATATATATATAGGTTTCTAAGGTAAACAAATGATATCTAAGCTGAAATTTCGAGAAAGTGAAGAAAAGAAGGACTAAATGCAAGGAAGGATAAATTCTTTTGATGGTGTTTTCTCTAAGGTGTTATTTACAGGTCATCTCACCATTTTCTATAATTTTTTCTATAATGATTTTGATCCTGAATTAGCGCAAGTGAGAAAACATATCCAAAAAAATTCAAAAAAAAAAAAAAAAATCTTGTGGGTCATTGTATTTTGGGATACACTCAGGAAAATAGTGTTTGTGGTCGCATCTCCAAACTAGTCAAAATCGGTGTTTCTGGGTAAAAACGTCATAACGTCTCTTCAACATATCCAAATTTAGTGAGACCAGATGTATTGGTTATTTTATATTCTATAGTATGTTTTTAGAATATTCTCAGATCAATTCATCAAACATTTTAAAGGGCAATTTACAAGGTCGCCTTCCCTCAGAATAAGCTAGAATTCGCCAAAGGTATGCCATTTTTGCTATAACCTCTTTTATGAGGTTTCAAGTAGTGAAACTTGGATTAATTGCATAAAAAACACCGAATAAAATTGTATATCAGTTCATATATTTATACATTATAGGTTCAAAGTTATGATTACTCAAGTTAGGTTTGTTGACTAAACCAAAACCAGGCATGTGAGACTAAAAAAAGTCGATGAAAATGCTATCTTTGTTTTTTAAAGTTAAGGAATTTTTGTGGGAATGTGATCATACACCAGGTCTATTACATAGGCACAAAATCATATTTGGTTGACGAATTTGATGAGGATTTGCCGAGGCACATGTTGAGTACACGGTTGAGATGATTGATGAGCTGGCACATGTTACGAGGCCATAGCTGATGATGTTTACAAAATATTACTAATGAGTCATAGCTGATGAGTAGTTGAAACATTGATTGGCATATACTTCTGGCACATGGTTGACGCACTTGTTTGGCGGCACAAGTTGATTACGTGCTGGCACGGTTGATGCACTTGTTTGCTGTAGGTTTGTTTGGTACACATTGGTGCATGGTTGACGCACTTTGTTTATGGTACAGGTTGATTACGTGCTGGCGCATGGCTGGTTACAGATTGGTGCATGGCTGATTCACTTGTTTCATGGTACAAAGGATTACGTGTTGGTGCATGGTTGATGCACTCTGTTATGGTATAGGTTGATTGGCTGTGCTGGGGCTTTGCTGATGCACTTGTTTATGGTACAAAGCTGATTATGCTGGCATGTTGATGCACTTGTTGGTACAAAGTTGGATTACAAAGTTGGCAATATTGATGCACTTTCTTATGGCAAGTCAAAGTTGATTGCTGTGCTGGTGCATGGTTGATGCAATTCTGTTTCAATGGTACAAGCTGATTACAAGTTGAGGTACAAGCTGATGTACGGTTGACAATTTATGGTACAAGTTGTTGTGTTGGTGCATGGTTGATGCACTCTTGTTTATGGTATAGGTTGATGCATGGTTTATTCATGGTTCGGATTTATTGGTACGTGTTTACAAGGGTATATCTCATAGTGATAGTGATAGTGGTTCCATCATCTACTTCTTCTTCAGTGTGGTGGCAGGACGGGCAAGGATAGGTGGTTGTAGCCACTTCTCGGTTGCATAATGAGAACAGGGGGTTGTAGCCTCTTAGTTGTAGAGCCATGAATTGGGGAGTTGAGCCTTAGGTTGCAGCCCAACAGGGGGTTGGAGAATCCTTCCATTTGTAGCCGAAAAACAAAGGAAGTTGTTGCCCAATGAATGTAATTCTTCAAGACATATAAGAAAAAGAATTCGTGGTTTTCTCCCAATTTGTCACGTAAAACACCTGTGTACTATGTAGCTGTATGATTGTTCATTTGTTCATTTCTATTTACTTCCTCAGAGTTATTGGATTATAATGATCCATTGATATAACACTTTGATTATATGGTTAAAAGGATTAAATTTTCTCATTAATGACTACACTTCCCCATTAATCCAAATTAATACGTGATCCTTCTTTACAAACCCAACAATGAATAGGTGGTTTCCTGGTCTTTGAACCCTCGTTTCTAATCATTCCTGGGATCTCAGGAGTTTTTGTCCCTTATGGATTATTTCAAAGAATGGTGGCTTAAACTCCCTTTCTTCCTCTCGATCCACCTTGAATTTCTCTTTGTCTTCCCAAGATTTTGGAAAGCTATTCTTGATTTATACTAATCATATAGGCATTTATCTCTCCTTATGATCTCCTCCAATGTATTGGATCATCATATTGTATTTTTTACTGATGAAGGATGAAATCCACTCAAATACCTTTGAATCTTAACGGTTTCATCCTTGATGAAAGAGACATACTGCATCAGTTCTAGAAACCTTCTCTCATATTCATTCATCTATTGTCATACTCCCTATTAAGTCCTAATATTGGTTCATTACCCATTAATTAGTTATTATATTAGTAAATGTTATTTTATTTATGTCTGCTTTTAGGGCCATTAAAGGTTGTATATTATTCTCCTATATATACCAAGGTGATATTTTCATTTGAATCATCTTGGTACTGAACATTTAAGTGGGTAAAAGGGGGTTGCCCCCATCTAAGAGGCTTCTGCTTATTTGAAATTATATCTCTTTCAAGGAATTGAGTACTTTTCATGAGGTTTTTCATGCTATATTGATATTTGTTCTTAACATAGAAAATAAAAGCTCAAGGTCTTGGGGTTTTTTTTTTTTTTTTTTTTTTTTTTTTTTTTTTTTTTCTATAATGTTTTTTTCTACAATGTCGCATGACCAACTTCGAGGATATTTAGCAGACGATCACAGGCTGTTAAGTTAAATATTTAGCTCTTTTATGGCCTTATACTTTGAGATGACAAACAGACAAAATAGGGTTCTGAACTCATCCCGAACTCACACTTTTACCATAAACCTTTTTGTAACGCTTCGCACTCTAAATCTAGGGTTATTTCACGGTAAATTAGTAAGGCATCTCGGTAAAATGTTAGCTTCTTCCGGTCATACAATTTGTAGACACCCTATGTAAGATAGGGTATCCGACTAGTCCTATTGACTAGTCTCAAGACGGTGTTCCAAACCAATCATAACTTCTTGTAGAGTATCCAAATTGAGTGGACTAGTTTCATTGGATTTTGGACTGTCTTTAGTATTTCTGGTACAAGTTTGTGAATTTTATATCAATTATTTTGTGTGGGTAACGCTATACAAGTGAGATCTCCTGGAAAGGCCCAAAATTGGTAAGTTGTGGGGAATTTACCATAATTCACTTGGCACATCCAACGTTGATCAAACCTATGGAATTGCAAAGAAGAAATATCGAGAACTATATAAAATAAATTTCATACCCAGTATGGTCGAAACATTGGGAGATGAAGCTAATAGAAGAAATATTGTCTAGCAAACCACTTCAAAATCAAGGTTCAAAAGTGATACTTGGACAACATGCCACCAAAAGGGAACTTTGATGACAAATAAGCCTCCGTAAAATCCTACTTGGACTCTGATGAAGGTGAAGAAATTCATAGGACATAAATTAACTATAAAAGAAGATGAATTCAATGGACACTATGTTGGATTCTAAGCCGATTCAATGGAAGCTAAGTTGGATACCAAGATGGATTATTTAAAAGGAGATCATGAAAGTATTGAAAATTTTCATAACGGAGAAGACACCCAGTTAAAATGCATCCTGAAATTCATGATGAGGTCACAAGGAAGGTAATCAAGAATGGAGAAACTCCAACTTTGGTTTGAAGACCAACCAATGCCCTAAGATTGATATGAGGAGGTTTGGATTTACAAGACCCAATCACATGTGGATACTTCAGATGGAGAAATTCTTGATATACATAATGTGCCACAAACACAAAGCAGGTATGAATTGATTCTTTATATTTGGAACTCAATCAATTTGTATGGTACTGATGGTTTTGTTCTCGCAAACACTCGTCACTCCGGAAAATTTTACTAAGAAATGATAGCACACTATGGGGATACACAAGGAGCAATACCTTTTAGCCAATTGATATATATGAAGCAAAAGGGTTCGCCATCGAAAGCACATTGAGAATTTCCAAAGATTAAAGGTAATCGATAGATGGTGATGAGCACTGATTGATGTATTCATAGGAACTTAAAGGATAACATTCAACATGAGGTTCACCTTTTGGGAACCCCATCATTAAGAATGCATTTAAGGTGGCAAGAAATGTTGAAAGTAAAATATGTATTACTAGAAGGACCGCCCCTAACATCTATAGAGAACAATGCTCCTTCTTCTAAAAAACACCTCAACCTACAAGGTTGAAAACCTCAACAATTGAGGAAAGAAAGCAAAAAAGGTTTATGCTTAATTGTGACAACAAATAGTAGAGTAAGGATGTAAGTGGTGAGACAATTATTCTACATAGATTGTGAAGAGAAGAAGAACAAGAACAAAGAACTATCTCAAGATGAAAAATGGTGAAGCAATTTCATATGAAGAGTTGACTCCAACGATAACATGTAATGCATTATCGAATTAGCACTCCTAAATCCCTCAAGATTGAAGGATACATCAAAAAAAGAAAAGGTAATAGTCCTAATTAATTGTAGTACTCATAATTTCATTCAATATAAATTAGCCAAAGATTCAATTTCTTTGTATATCCAAATGAAGTTTCAAGTAATGATTGCGATGGAGGAACACTACCGTGAAATGCAAATTGAAGATCAATCTTACTATGGAGGAATATGTAATGAATACTCAAATGATTTCTATACCCATGAGTGGTGATGTTACTAGGGAATCCAATGGTTACAATCATTAGAACATTGCTTAATTTTCAAGAACTTTCGCGAAATTTTCATTGAAGGAAAAGAAATTGAGTTAAGAGGTATCACGGGAAACCCAGTAAGGTGATAAGCAAGCTTCCCCAACAACATTATCAAAATTATTATTGAACGGGCATTGAGGCGTATATTAGTATCAACTATGCTCACTAGGATGTTCAAACATCAAGCTCATCTTTTCCTCAAGATCTCCAAAGGTTCATTGATACATTCCAAAGTATTTGAAGATATTCCCAAAGGTCTTCACCCACTCAAAATCATGATCATGAAATTCACCTAATTCCCGAGTGTCCCAACATCGCCACAGATACCCTTTTAGGCCCGTAATGAGTGAATTTGAGTGCACGGTTGAAGAAATGCTAGAGGCTTGCATTATTATACCTAGACAAAGTTCTACTCCTCGCGACTATGGTAATGGTATTCAAGAAACATAGCTCACGGCGTGATGTGTCTAGATTACAGAGAGCTCAACAAGATCAATATTAAATATAAGTTTCCCATTCTTATCATTGATGAATTGTTAGATGAACTACATGAGCACCTATTTCAAAAAATTGGATGTCCATTCAAGGTATCATCATATCGTAATGATGAAGAAGATATCCTTAAAACAACATTCTGAACTCATGTATGCCATTATGAATTTTGGTCATGCCTTTGGCTCCTACAAATGCACTCTTCCACATTCCAAGGGTTGATGACCCATTTCAAGCCCTTCCTTCAAAAAATTTGTTAGTACTTTTGATGATATACTTCAATCTATAGAAGTCTTGGGAGGATCATGTGACATGTTGACAAGGTGCTACAACTACTTTCAAAGAGCAACTATATGCCGTGGAAACCATCCAAATGTTTTGGAGTAAAGGAGGTAGAGCATGTGGGTCATATTTTATCTCATGAAGGTGTCAAGGTAGACCAACAAGATTAAGGCCATGATGGACTAGTCATTCCAAAAACATTAAAGAATCTTAGAGGATTTTTGGTTTGACGGTTACTACCACAAGTTTGTTCTGAACTATGGAAGAATAGCATCACTCTAATGGAACTAACTAAGAAGATACATTTTCATGGACTCTAGAGGAACTAAAGATTTTGAAAAACTTAAGAGGTGATGTGAAAATATCCTTTCTGACCACTCTGATTTCACTAATAATTTTGTATTAGAATGTGATGCCTTGGGAAATGGAATTGGTGTTGTCCTAATGCAAGAAGGAAGGCTCCCAGCTTTTGAAAGTCGACCACCAAGGAAAGGGATTCTTATATCAAACTCCATTTAAGGAGAAGAAATGATGGCAATAATACATCCATTGAAGAAATGTATCCTTACCTAATAGTAGGCACTTCAAGGTCAAATAGATCATGATAGTCTTAAATACTTGAACAAAAGCTATCTTCTAAGAACAAAAAAAAATGGTAACCAAGATATTAAGTTATGATTTTGAAAATCGCCTATAAAAAGGAGAAGGAAAATGTTGTGGCGCATGCACTCTCAAGAAAGGATGAATATGTTGAGGCCTTTCTCTCAGGTTATCTCATCATCCAACCCATTGATAATAGAAGCAAGGGATGAATGGAAGAATGATGAAAAAGGTGGACTCTCATTCAAAGGTTGTTGTATTGATTCCAAATTGGTGCATCAGATACATTTACGCGGAAAAATGATTCACCATGGTACAAAGATGTTTATATTTATGTAAGAAATCAACTCAAACAAAAGGTACTATTGGAATTGCACACCTCTAGTAGGAGGGCACTCTGTGGATTTTTGAAACCTACCATAGCATCAAGAAGGATTTTTTTTGGGATGGCCTGTAAAATTGATGTTCAATGGTTTTAGGCAAATGTTTGGTTTGCCAACAAAATAAGGTGGAACACTACATCCCGTGTCTTTACATACAACCATTATCCATCCTTAAGTCATCCATGGAGGAGGTTTCATGGATTTCATCACGTGGTTACCAAAGTCTGAAGGAGAGTGTCATCATGGTGATTGTTGATAGACTCCTATTGGCACAAAACTTTTGTGCACCCTCATCCCTTCAAACTCTAGTACGCCAGCTAAGTTACCGATTCATGGAGACAGTCAAGAGCTACATGGCGCCCAAAGTGATTATTGTAAGTGACGTGAGATCCCATCTTCACTCTGACATTTTTGAAAGAATTATTTTGTTTGGGTACTCACTGGCTCATAGCTCATCCCATCATCCTCAATCCGATGGACAACAAACCGATAGTGAACAAATGTTCGAAGTCTACCTTTTGCTTTGTCTCTCGATAAACAAACACACCGGTTGTAAAATGGTTACCCTTTGGTAGAATGGTGGTATAACACTTCCTTTCATACTGCAACAAAAATGACACCATTTATGGCACTTTATGGATACCAACCTCCTTCCATCACTTCTTCTCTAAAAGAAAAATCTAAGGTTCAAGCAGTGGAATATCACATCAAGAATCAACAACAAGTTCTCCAAATCTTAAAGGAGAACCTAACCATGGCACAGAATCGCATGAAACAAGAAGAAGATAAACATCGTAGTGAAAGAATTTTTGAAGTAGGGGATTGGGTATTTTTAAGACTACAACCATACAAACAGATGTCCCTCAAGAAATCTAAGAAGGATTGATCCAGGTGGATATCGGTGGCCACCCACCTTTTTCGACTGGCTAAAAACTGTTTTCTGGCAATTTTGGCAATTTACTATTTTTAGCATGTTTTAACTTCCGGGGCCATTTTGAGGGCCTAAATGAAGGTTTTTTGAGATCGAGGTTCTCAATGATAGCCAAATGCATGATTGAGCCCCCAAAATGAATCTCCTCGATGATACCTTTCGAACGAGCTATCACACGCCTAAAACGGAGATCGTATGCAAAAGTTACGACCCCGGGAAGTTGATGTACTCACTTACCCAAACGGGGCCCACATGACTTTTGGCGCTTCATCTCCCAGGGTT
>SNQJ01S0141628.1:4066-24813 GCA_010110895.2 Picea sitchensis | reverse complement strand
ACTCACATATGGAGTAAAGGGGCCACACATGATTTCCAGAGAGGTTGAGGGAGAGGTGTGGACAACAGCCCTGCCACAACCTACTAGCACTCCCACCGTGGCTTGAACTGTAGGTTAACGATTACCTAGTTCGAGAGGATCCACGATGTCATGAGGGAAGACTGTGACAGTCGCTCACGATGATTCTAAGGGGCATGAAATAAGGCGGGGGCATTATTCCTTAGAAACCCTTAGTCTCCCACAAGTTCACCTGGTAGAGTGTTGCCTCCAGGGGTTATTGATGTCTACCAATCAGTCAATTTGGTGAGTGGCACCCTTGGAGCACATGGTGCATCCTGAAGGGCACGTGGTGCATCCTGAAGGGCACGTCGCGCAAAAGAAACACAAGAGGCGAGTGGCACCCTTGGAGCACGTGGTGCATCCTGAAGGGCACGTCGTGCAAAAGAAACAAACAAGACGAGTGGCACCCTTGGAGCACGTGGTGCATGCTGAAGGGCACGTCGCATTGATGATGATGAAGGAACAAACCTAGATGGCCCTAAGACATTAATGCCTTAAGAAATTCTTAAACAACCTCCCTAATTAAATGTCGCTCAGTTCAGAATCTAAGTCCTAAGTCTAAAACTTCTCTAGTGTAAAATTTTATCTAACCTTAAGAAAGAGACCCTATAAAAATAAAAATAAAAATTTAAACTAAAACCCACCTAAGTCTTAGTCTTCATAAAAAATTTGGAGTAAAATGAAGAGAGTAAGAATTTAATTAAAACTAGTGGATTTAAAAATTGCAAAGAAGAAATTAATTCTTAACTTGTGAAAGTATAAAAAGATATTAAATTAATAATAAAAAGGAAAAGATTGAATGGTGCAACTGCCATTGTGGCTCTAATAAAAAGGGGAAAGAAGGGAATAATAAAAATTAGGAAACTAAGGAATAGGGGGAAACATAATAAGGGAAAGAGGAAAACTTATGGTAAAAAGCAAGGTCGACATAGTAAGGAATCTGCAATTAAGAACCTTCTAAAATGAACTAAATTAGCAACTTCATTTTAGGGAAAGCATTTAAACCTGAAAGGGAATCTAGGAACACTTAGGAGTAAATTTAGGAGCAATTCTAGGTGGGTGAGGGAATTGAGACAATTAATAAATTTAAAGAAAAAAATTATTGGAGAAAAGAGGGGGATGGACGACACTTGTGCAAAGGAGAATATTTAGAATATTTTCATTAAAACTTAATTTAAATGTGATTTAGGGAAATTTGGAGGTTCTAAAAACTCTATAAAAGAAAGGGATCGGTTGTTAGCATAACGTTACGCTGCTGGAATTGTGACTTGACTGATTACTTGTGGGGAGTTGGGATTTCTCAGCTCGGATAGGAGTGGTAGCTCGGCCTTGCGAGGCGAGATGGGAAGCTAGACATACCATCTGGATAGTGTGTGGCCCCTTTGTGGCTCGGGGGGCTAAGGGGGAAGTAGAGTACCCCTAGTGATTGGCTGGGAGGTGTCGGTGAGGTATCGGCGGTCAGCGAGCGGGAGCGGTACGGAGCTCAAGTGCGAGATATTGTCTTCGGGTTATTCGTCGTCGGTCTTAGGTACACAAGTGCGTTTGTTTTTTAAGAAAAAAAAAAGAAAGGGAAATTTGTTTAAAGTTGTATATGAATCCTTATGATGATAATTGATGTGTTAAATTTTGGATCATCCCACTTCCTTGTTGTTTGTTCTCTGTGCCTAGACTGTTATAACCCCTAGGATCTCGTCGATGAGTTACCCTTTGGCTCTGGTGTTCTCCTGCTATTGTCAACATGTTTATATTGTTATCCCAAGATTTTTAAAAGGACTAAACTTCTATCTGAGTTGGTTTCTGGTTGGATTGGCTTGTTTATTACCTCTTCGATTAAATTGATGTATCAGATGTAAAAGTACTACCTCTGCCATTATAATTAGTTCATGAATGTAAAATAATATTTCAGCGTTTGTAATTAAGTGAAGAAGTAAAAATTTCTCCTGCGATTGTAGATATATAATGGTTGTAAATTATTACCTCTGTATTTTCCATGAGGTAATAAATGTAACAGGGTTACTTCTGTGTTGTTCCATATCTTGATGGACAAATTTTACCTTGTGTTGGGTATTGGGTAAATGGTAACTCTATGACGGTAATCTGTGAGATTGAAGCTGGCCAACAATTTGATTGCATATCCTTACCATATGTGGCTCTGTGTTGGACCCTGGATCACTCTCTTCTATTCTGCATACTGGCGAATCCATCGCTAGTGACAGCGTGACTTACCCAGACTATCGCATCACCATTTCTGGACAACAATTCGGGTTAACCACAGACAACGATTTTATACTACTGTGGACTCTACCTGTAATGTATTCCGGGTGATATTTCTAATATCGACCCTTTGGGAGATTTATCCCTATTTTGATATCCATTTTCTTTTGCGATGTTGATGACTCCATATTTAAAGGCTGCGATTCACCCCTCTTTTCACAGCTAATTTCGTGTGCATGTCACTATTGTTTCGGTATTTACATTGGGTGGACGTTTGTGGCTTTGTACACCATTTTCCCACTACGAATCCTTAGCAAATCACCCCCACAACCACTAGACGATCTCACCCTACCTTCACGGCCGCGTTTTCCCCCTTCTTGCATTCGTGTCTGCGTTTAAGCTTGGTTTAAGGATGAATTTTAGTTAGCAAGGTTATTACGCTCTTACTCCTTTTTAATGCTTTTAAATTTTGCGTTTTGTATGTTGATTGATGTGCTTTAATCCCTTGAGACTGGTGGTTAACGCGTTGGTGTAGCTACTGCTATGGGCGTGTTATGCTTTGAGTGGTTTTTTTTTTTTTTATCCGTTAAGCCTCCCATTTAGTGCCCTAAGATGGTCGTTGAACCTTAGATGCTAGTTAAAACTTTACCAGAATTACAACCTATCTATAGGCTATGAAAAAATCAGAATCATGCATTCGGCCAGGTGTTCCCAGTTAGTGACGGATCTCTGCGATTGTGTTGAAAGCCTTTTCTTCTACCCCTTCCTTCCACATGGAAACTGATTCCTTGGCCTCTGCAATTGTAATAAAAGTATGTAAATTCATGTGGCAGTGATTAGTACCAACACCGGTCTTGCTTAAAATATTAAAAGCCCAGTTATTCCCTTGATAAATGCACAGTCAACAATCCTTGACCGTTTTCCTTAGCTGATAGATTGCTTGATTACGGGTAGATTTGGCTCTGGATGGATTCGTAGAACTGCCTGAAAGTTGCAGCCGATTGGGACCACAGGCATTTTTTTTTCAGACCATCATTGACTTTACCACCTGTAGAATTATAAAATTTATTGTTGATGAACCGCGAGGTAAGGGTCATCGCCTTTAGCGCACAACCTGGGATACAATCCTTGCTTCCTAAAGGTAGATTGGCTTTCTTTTATTTTACTTAATAATTTTCTCGATCTTTGTTTCTCTTCAATTAATAAAATCCTTTATTTCAGTTTTTATTATGCTATCATGAGTGTGGTGCCTCGAATTTACACCTGATCTACCATGGAGTAGATTTCTTTTATTATTCAGTATGATGGAAGTATATAACCATTATATAATTGTTTTAGATATCCTGGTATGGCGATGAAAAGGTTAAGATGTGATGGGTTATTATATCTAGAGTCCTGAAGTGCTTTCTTTATTAACTTTAGTGGGATGGGAATTTGGGTAAAGACCGATAAGATGTCATAATCTGCCACCGAGGACATGGTTACATACCTACCAAGATTTTTAGATATCGACCTTACAACAGAATACTTATATCAATAAAATAATTTAAGGAAAATTAATTAAGATGGAACCTTGAGCACATTACAATTAACTTGCGCAGTGAATTTCTTAAGACTAATTGATTTTATCCCGTCGACATTCTGCACGTTAGACATGCGAAGTCGGGCTCGCATCATAGGTTGGAATAAGCTGTGTTAAATTTCCTAACTGGCTTTATTAATGGTCATTGTCTTGTAATGTGAATGTTATTTTTGCAAAGTTATTATAACTTAAATGAAATGGTGTTATTATTTTATGGAAATGATATTGTAGTTTTATTTGTTGGGATAACACATAAGATGTAAGGTGAATTGTTATTCTTGCAAAGTTAATGGGATATAAATGTAATATGTTTATTATTTCATGGTAGCGATATTGTAATTTTATTTGTTATTGATCAACATATATGGTGTAATGTCCTTGAATTAAGATTGTAAGTTAGTATATGAGGGTTGTTCTTCATTTTAATTAATGTGGTACTTGGTTGGTAAACCTTCCGTGTGTTTGGTCTGCTTGTGTCGGGCGGGATGTAGACACCTCCATGTTCCTCATAATAGTCGCCAACCCTGAGACCTTAAATGGTTAAAATCGATGGGAACCTGGGCTTGAGCGTTGCTTATGTGTCTTGGAGGTCCTAACCATTGCAGGGTAGGACAGGCGGGAAGTCAGTCTTACTTTTGTCGATTGATCGTCATTAATGCATGTAGTTACTTATTGGGCGTCTTATGTCGTCTTGTTATGTTCATCGTGGATTGCTTCTTATTCGTCGTCGGGTAGTGATGCAGAGTCGAATGTGTTTATCTCCCTTGTACACGCGCGCACAAACCTTTAATCACAAAAAAAAAAAAAAAAACCAACTTTTAGCACTTGTTATAAGAGGTTGTTGGCGTAACGTGGAGGAGCGTTACACCCAAATTTATTTGGTTGACGAACATTTACTAACCTTTTCTCTTACCAGTTTAGGTAATCCTTCCCAGATAAAATCCATTGTTGTTTTTTTATTCTTCTCCAATTCCTTCTTGGATGCAGTCTTTTCCCTTTTTGAACTATCATATCCTATCACAACTGATAGCCAAATATAATGTCCCTGTGCCTGTAAAAATACTTTCATCCTTCTGCTTCACATTTCATACTTAAAACCATTCTGACCATTAAACATTGGTACTCCATTCTCAGAATAATCCATGATCTCCTTCCAGTGGTTAAACTGTTTCCTGAAGGAACCTCGCTCTGATACCAATTGTTGGATTATTGAGAGGGGGGGTGAATAAGTAATAGAGAAATTTAATCGTTTTTAACCATATAATACAAGTGTTATATCAATGTAGCATTATCATCCAATAACTACAGAGTAAATAAGCAATGAAAAAATGAAAAATCATACACATACACAATACACCAGTTTTTTACGTGGAAACCCAAAGCAGGAGAAAACCACATAATGATTTTTCTTATATGTCTTGAAGAATTACATTCATTGGAAGCACCAACTTCCTTTGTTTTCTAGCTGAAACTGGAATGAGGCTCCAACCCCCTAGTTTCTCAAGCTACAACTTGAAGGAATCTCCAACTCCCCAATTCTCTGGCTACAACCAAAAGGAGGCTACAACCCCCTATGTTCACCGGCTACAACCGAAAGGTGACTACAACCACCTGTTCTTGCCCCGTCCAACTTCCCTGAAGTAGAAGTAGAATGATGGAAGAACTCTCACACTATCACTGTGAGATATACCATTGTAAACCTGTACCAATAAACTTGAACCATGAATCAACCATGCATCAACCTGTACCTCAACTTGTAATCAACCAGTACCATAAAAAAGTGCATCAACCATGTACCAACCTGTACCATAAACAAGTGCATAAACCATGCACCAACTTGTACCAAGCAACCTATAATCAACCTCTACCATGAACAAGTGCATCAACCATGCACCAACCTGTACCATGAACAAGTGCATCAACCATGCACCAAACCTGTAAAAATAACTTGTCACAACAACTTGTCACAACAATTTTTCCAAACAACGTATCACAACAACCTGTCTCATCAATTTTAACAACCAAATCATACCTACTCACCAAAATCAATCACCAATATAACTCTAAAAAATGTGCATCAACCAAGTATAACACAAAAACTCATAATCATCACCAAGATCAATATGTGCTTCAAATAATACAAGTATGCTACATCATCCATAAACCCTGTGTCAACATTACTACTAACAAGTGCCTCCAACTATGTACCAAGTATGTACCAATCATGTATCAACTACTCATCAATATGTACCAACATCATCAATTATACACCTCATGTATGTGCCAACTCATCAACTATTTGTCTCAACCATGTACCCGACATGTACCTCAACCAAATGACCTCATCAATTTCATCATCCAAATTTGATTTGTAACTCTGCAATATACGTAGTGTATATGATCACATTCTTGCAAACCTTCCTTAACTTTAACAACAAGAGACTAGCATTTTTATCCAACTTTTCTTTAGTCTCACATGCCTAGTTTTTGATTAGTCAACAACCCCAACTTGAAATAATCATAACTTTGTACCTATATTGAATTAAGATTTGAAACTAATACACAATGTTCTTCAGTGTGTTTGATACAATTCCTCCAGGTGTCACTACTTGGTACCTCTCATAAAAGGAGTTATAGAAAGAATGACATACCTTGCTAAATTTTGTCTTATTCTAGAGAGCGACCTTGTAGAGCGTGTCCCGCATAGAATATTTGTTGAATCGATCTAAAACTATTACAAAACATATCAAAAATTTTACTCTAACCAACACATTTTGTCTTACTGAATTTTGATCTGTTATGAAGATGTTATGTCGTTTTTACCCAAAACACTTGTTTTAGACTAGTTTCAGAACTAGCCAAAAACCCTATTTTCCACGGAGTGTAACTCCACAAATACAATGAACCACAATATAAATTTGTTACCACAAATACCTGGATATGTTTCCTCAGTGGCATAGCAATTTCATGGTCTAAATCATTCTAGAAAACAATTTATTGATAAAATGGTGAGATGACTTGTAAATAACATACCGTAGAAAGCATCATCAAAATAATTTATCCTTCCTTAAATTTCGGCCTTCTTTTCTTCACCTTCCCTCATAAATTCGGCTTAGATATCATTTGGTTACCTCGGACACCTATATATATTCAATATGCTCAAGTTTGATGTAAAATGAGAGAGCCTTGCCTCTTATTTATACTCTCCAAGTAGCTTCCTTAAAAACATCTTCTAGGTCACTTTGCTCACTTTCCTTATTTTAGGGTTAACCCTCTTCTAATTTCTCCATTAAATTTATTATTAAAATAATTTATTTTGTATTCACTTTGAATTATAATACACTCATCACTTCACTTTATTATTTACCTTTTAAAATATCTTAAACCACTTTGACTACTTTAACCTTTTGGGGCTTCTAGATGACATAAGAGGGTCCTCCAACTTCGTAAGGCCATAACTCTCAAACCGTGAGGAGTTATGTGACGTTCCACATACCACCAGAAATGGAATGAAATTTACTATACATATAGAATAGTATTACCAGAAAATATATTAAAACTCATACCTTTATCCATCAAACAAACTTGGGTTCATAACCCAAACCTGGGTTCTCCAAATTCTCATGGCCATAACTCTCTAACTGTGAGAAGTTATGTGACTTTCCACATACCACTAGAAATGGAATGACAAGAAGTATCCATATAGGATAGTTTTGTTGAAAAATTCACTAACCTTCATCTCATTATTCCACAAATAAGCATGGGTTCTCTAACCATACTTCTAGGATAACTCAATCCGCAAAGCGTCTTCCCGTGAGGGATTTCACCATAAGGGGACCACTTTAGAGTTCATACATTTGTACTTATTATAAACCATGACAAGACAATGATGATTCATATTTACATCAAACAAACTTGAATCCATTACCCAAACCTTTGTGCTACTGGAATTCGCTATAGCACTTTCTCCAAGGGTTGACATCAATCTACAATATCACTCTTCAATCTAAAATCCAACTTGAAGAATAAAAGAGAATAGAAGAGGTCATGAAGTCTTAGATAATGAATAAATAAGAAGAGGTTGAGAATATTGAAGAAGAAGTTGTCACACTAAGAGTCAAAATCGTCAAGCTCAATAAGAACATTGAAGAGATAGAAACATCCACATCAGTTGTAATGAATGAAGAGAAGCACAATACATTTATAGAAAAGAAGAATGAAGAAAATAGAAAGAGTTATGCAAAAGTACTCGAAGGAAGGAATCATGGTCAACCAGAATCTAAGAAAACTATTGAAAATACATCTTCAAGAATATTATCCATGTTCAAGCCACAAAGAAGCCTCAATCATGATCATGATTAGTCAAGGAAAAAATTCAGAAGGACTACGCCACAAACAAGATCATTCACTCCCAGGTATGAAAATTTATTTTATGGTCATTGTTTTTATTGTACTAACTTTGGACATAAGGTTGCAGATTGCAGGGATTATAAAAGAAATTTTCAAGTAGACCGTCCCTATGTGGTCGCATGTAACATTGACTGTTACAAATCTCATAACTATGGACACATAGCCAATGATTGTAGAAGCATGATCAATACTTCCATGAAAGAGAATACCGATATCAGATATAAGAAAGTATGGATAAGAAAACAGGAAGAAAAAGTGAACAAAGACCAGGTACCAGAGATAGCAATATTGGAAATAAAACGAGATGAAGAAAATTCTACAAAGAAAATGAAAGATGTGAGATACAAAAAGATTTGGAAAATAAGTGAAAGAAAGGAAGGACAGGTAAATAAGGAACAGTTTCAAGAGATTGTAATTTTAGGAATTGTAGTGAAAGATGAATCCACAAATAGAAAGAAAGAAGTCATAGCTCAGATAGATAATGAATCTACCTATAAAGATGATGATGAATCTGAATCTGCCAATGAATATGATGGTGAATACACATTAGAAGCCGAGGTGTTTTGAGCCATCAGGCTTAGACTACTCCCAAGTAATATGAATATTAGGGCCTTTAGAGTCCTATCACGATAGGCGTGATAGACCAGATAACCATCCTTTGAGTAGCTTGTTGAGTTTGAGAAGAAAAATTCAGAGAAATTGGTTAGTAGAAGTACAATTTAATAGATTAATCAAGAGACTTCATGATAGTATAGTGATAAATGGAGGTTAGCATTATGGACAGTGCATAAGTAGAGTCTTGTATAGTATGGATAGAGTTGGATTCGTAAGAACACTTAGCGGTTTGGATAGATATGATAGTGGATGACATAATGGATTTATAGATTGGTTGAGAGAGTGGTTCAAGAAAAGTAAACATTATCATAATGAATGATAATTACAGTAACAGAACAATGCTAATGGATTCCAAATTAGCCGATTATTTTTTGGACTTGTCACGATGCATACATTAGTTCACATTCAAAGCAGTAATTTTCATAAACAACAATGAAAAAACTCCCTACAGACTATGGAAAGAGCCTTGGAGACAACAACCTCTACATCAAAGGTAACTCAAGGTAAATATTTTATTAATTTAAATTTATGTTGATGATATTGTTTTGGAGAATTACTAATGATAAGTTAAAGCTAGAAATTTATAGGGATATCTGAGAATGAATTTGAAATGTCATTTAATTGGAGGACTATCCTTCTTTTTTGGGTCTTCATATATGTCAAGAAACCAAGGAATTTTATTTCTCAAAACAAATTATCAGGAGAAATGCTAAAGAGGTTTGGAATGGAATATTACAAACTAATTACCACTCCTGTGCAAACCAGTTGTAGTTGGACATGTGGCACGATGTCAAGCAACACTAAAGTAATCGCATGTATTAGCAGTAAAAAAGGAATCACATGTATTAGGTTGCCAATCATTGACCTAATATACGTGACAACATCTAGACTATGTGTAATGTAGGAAGTTGGACATGGCCGCAATTTCAATAAGCGCCAAAGGAATCACATGTATTATTAGCAGTGAGAGGATTTTTAAGATATCTCAAAGGAACATAAGAGTTTGGATTAGGGTATCAAAAAGGAAAGGATCTATCACTTGTAGCCTACAGTCTGAGGAATCCCGGGCAGGTTGTATTGATAGTCGACAAAGCACCAGTGGAGCCACATTCTACTTAGGTGAGTGTTGAAATTATCATGTTTAAAAAAGAAACAATCATCATTATCTTTATCTACATTTGAGGCAAAGTATATTGCAGCAGCATGTTGTAGACGAGTTCTTTGGATGAAACAAACTTTGTGAATACTCTGAGGTTGGAGTATAGTAAAGCCCATTTCAATCTATTTTGATAATACAAGTGCCATCAATATCTCAAAATAACTTATATCTGAGTCCAAAGATGACATTACAATCAGTATCACTTTCTGAGGCGGGTTGCAAAAAACAACATCAGTTGAGTATGTGGGCACAAAAGAACAAGTGGCATACATATTTAAAAAACAACTTCCACGAGAAGCCTTTGAATATCTTCTCTCCGGAGACTAGGAGTAATTTCTAAACCAAAATGAATACTTTTGAATGTTTATCTTATCTTAGATGTACACGAGGCTTCATAAATAGGACAAAGAGGGAGAGATTTATTGGATGCAAAGGGTAATGCTTGGAGAGAGAGAGCATAGAGGCATGTTTCCAAAGGGGATCGATTGTCCCACAAGGAAAAGAATAAGAAGCGATATGACTTAGTGATATGCTATCAAAAGGGAGATATTATTCATATGATGATGGGAAAAGAGATTAATCAAAGGATTATAAACACAAAAGAAAAATCAAAGGCATGTAGACATGGGGAGAAACCCCAAGGAGATTTGAATTAGGGGAGCAGCCCCAAAGGGAGATACCATTTACCATTGATGTGAGGAGATAGAAACATTGATAAAGTATAAGCATGAATTTTATCATGACTAGTGTTGCCATCAATCTACAATATCACTCTCCAATAGTTGACATCAATGACAACCAACAATCCATACCAACTATCCATCAACCTAAGCTAAATCTTTGACAAGATGCAGGAATAATGCAGGGGGATACTCATCCACCGAGAAGAGTCTGATTTCATAATCAACAATATGATTATAGGCTTCAAGAGAAGGGATTCATAAGAGCACCTCCTTGAAGATCCCTCAACTCCCGGTATCAAACTATATTTTTTTGGTTTATGTTATGCATGCATAGATGATTTAGGGGCTAAATTTCACAAATGGGCTAATTTTTCATGGTTTTCCCAAAAAGCGATTACGTTATTTCCATTTTTAAGCTGATTAAAATTCTCGGGTTAAATTATTTTACCTTCAAAGATACATACATTTTTTACCAAAACTATATTAAATCCTTAGAAATTTGAATATTTTACTTACAATCTATCTGGAAACATTTTACATTTTGCATATTAAGTAGTAATATTAGCCCAGGTTTCCACATTTTAATATAGGTGCCATTATAAAATCATTTGTATATGCATGTAATTTTGGACATAAAATTGTGAATTGAACTAACAAGGGAACAATAAAACTTTGAGAGTCATACACAAAGGGGTTATTCAAGAATACCTAGTGAAACCACCAGAGGATTCTGACGATTTGAATCTTTTAGCAATGGTGGAATGTAGTACAAATGTAACATTTTTGGACAACGTGGCCAAAGATTGCAAAATGATAGTCCCTCCTAAAGAACCTCAACAAAATAACAACTTGAGTCATGAGCAGAACCTCGAGGAAAATGACATGGATAAGAAAGCAAGATCAATATAGCAATGAAGAATGCAGTAGCCCTAAGCTAAGAAGAAAGAAACACGGTTTCTATATTACTTGATGGATTTTCAAAACACATGACAATTGATAGAGACAAGTTTTACTTACATTAAAGAAAAGGAAAGAGAGATGGATCCAGGTCTCCTTGAATGATGATTCATTCAAAATAATTGGAAAAGCCTGCAGTCTGAATTGGGAACAAGAATGAAAAGGAAGAAAATGTTCCATTAGTAGAAGATATGAAACATAATTTTCTAAGTGTGATTCAAATGTGTGACCAAAGGTCCTTAAAGTTATTTTTTATTCAAAAAAGTGTGAGATAATAAAAGGTTGAGGAAAATTGGACACTTTCTGTACCAAGAACTTCAAACAACATATATGTGTTAAGGTGAGTGGAAATGAAAGTATTTTCTAGGAAAGGAAGATGAAATTTGGCTATGACACGGAAGAATGGGCCACATGCATTTTTGATATGTCAAAGTCCAACAAAAATGGTCAGGAGAAATGCCCCAGGATCCATGAAACCAACGAAACACTTTATGCAAACACTCCTTGAGGAAGAAAACAAAGACAGAGTTCAAATCAAAGGAATATGCTTGAATAAGACCATTGGAAATTGTGCATCTTGATCTAGTTGGATAACTACAACAAAGGGATTAAAAGGTGGGAGATACTTTATGCTATTGGTTGATGATTGTAAAAGAATGAATGCAGTTTGTTTCTCAAGAATGGTAGAAGCTTTTGAAAATTTCAGTATCTACAAGGAAATGGTTGAAAATGAAATAGTTTCAAAAATCAAGGCTTGAGATCGGATAATGGAGAGGAATTCACCTGAAAGGAATTTATGGACTATTGCAGCAATCATGGAATAAAAGAGCAATTCTCCGTTGCTAGGAACACCTCAACAAAATGGAGTTGTTGAAGAAGAACAGTGAGTCACAGGAAATGGATGAACAATGTTAATGGATTCAAAATTGGCAGACATTTTTTGGACCACGGAAATGCATACAACAGTTCACATTCAAAGTAAGAGTAATGCCAGGAAACAACATCGACAAAAGAACTCCTTACGAACATGAGGAGAGACCAACAAATGTAAAATTACTTAGGTTTTGGAAGCAAATGTTATATCAAAGAAAAAGATGGTGTAAGAATGGGAAAGTTTGAATCTACGTGTGGATAAAGAGGAGTACTTGTTGGCTACTCAGGTACAAGGAGAAAACATACAAGTGTTACAATCTAAGATTGAACAAAGTTGTGAAAAGAGGTGAAATGTGACAATTGATGAAACAAGTAGACCGAATCAAAGGAAGAATAAAATAATTCAATGAAACAACCCTTAGAAGGCGAAGAAGAAGATGAAAAATAGGTAGAAGGGGAAGATGAAGAGAGAATCCGGCCAGAGAGCCCAGAGAAAGTTAAATAAGTGTCTCCAAAGACCACCAGCCATGATCTGAGAGGGTACATCCTTGATTAGGTGTGGAAACAAAGATATAGGATTTGAGACTAGAAAAAAAATCTATTCACCGGAAGAAACACACCTAGCACTCTCATCTACAATTGAACCAGTACATTTGAAGAATCCAACAAGGATGAATTTTGGAAAAAGAACATGAATGAAGAATTGGATCAAAAAAAAATATTGCCCAGGGCGGTTCAAAACTAGAAATAAGAATGTGTTTGGCACAAAGTGGGTCTTCAGGGATAAATTGAATAAATATAGACAAGTTACAAGGGAACAAAACTAGATTGGTATGTAAAAGGATATGCGAGAGAGGAGTTGAAGAATGAGAGCTTTGAAGAGACATTTTCCCAGTTGCTAGAATGAAGCAATCTATTTGCTTTTAGCTTATACATACTCCAAAAAATATTAAAAATGTATCAAATGGACATAAAATCAGATTTTTGAATGGGGAACTTGAAAAAAAAAAGTCTATATTAAATAACCCGAGGAAGGATTTAGCGTTGTGGAGAACACATATTATGTGTGTAAATTAAATAAGGCATTGTATGGTCTAAAAAGCAGGGTTCCTAGAGCATGGTACTCTAAATTTGGATAAGAATGCTCTGAAATAAACAAGGTTGAGAGAAAAAGAAGTGTAGGCAACAACTTACAGTACATCAAAGGTAAATTAGGAGTAATATTTTATTAATTGAAGTTTATGTTGATGATAATACTTTTGGTAGTAGTAGTGGCAGGTTAAGCCGGAAATTTGCAAAAGATGTGCATAATGAATTTGAAATGTCGTTACTTGGAGAAATATATTTCTTTATGGACATGGATATGTCAAAGAAACCAGAATTTGTTTTCTCAAACCAAGTATATCAAAAGAATGTTGAAGAGGTTGAATGGAAGATTGAAAACTAGTTATCACTCCCATGCAAAACCAGTTCCAAGTTGAAAGTATGAGTGCAATACAGGTCAATGATTGGAGTCTACTATATGTGACAACATCTAGACCAGATGTAATGTAGGCAATTGGATAGGTGGCATGATTTCAGCCCAGGAGACAAGAATCCTGTATTAGCGATTGAGGGACTTTCAGGATATCTCAAAGGGCAGGTTTGTATTATGGTATCCAAAGGAAAGGATCTATCTCTTATTGCCTACATAGATGCAGTTAGGCAGGTTGTATTGATGACCAGCGAAGCACAGTGGAACATCATTCTACTTGGTGAGTGTTTAGTATCATGCTAAGAAATAATCACCAGTATCTCTATCTACCCGAGAAATGATTATATTACGTGACAACATGTTGTACAAGGTTGCTAGGATAGAGCTGAAACTTTGATAGATACTCTGAGGTTAGGTATGATGAGCCATTTAAAATCTATTGTGATAGCTAAAAGCATCATCATTGACACAAAAGAACCAGGTGGTACACTCCAAGAGAAAGAACATTCCAATCAAGTATCTTTTTCTATGGGAACAGGTTGCAAGAAAGAACATTAGAGTTGAGTATGTGGGCACAAAGAACAAGTGGTAGACATCTTTACAAAGCAGCTTCCATGGGAAGCCTTTGAATATTGTACTACTCCGAGGAGACTTGGAGTTATTTCTACTCCAAAATGAATTCTTTTGAATGATTATCACTACATATATGTAGATTTACGAGGAAGCACCATAAATAAGAAAAAGGGGGAGAGACTTATCAAATACAGAGGATAGAGACATGAATCCAGGGGGAGCAATGGCCACAAAGATGCAGAGGAAAAAAACATGGTTCCAAGGTGAGCATGAGTGATATGATTTGATTATTGCATTAGATTGTTACTATATCAATTCCAAAGGGAGAATTTTTTAATAAGGTTAGTTGTCATTGATGTCCACCATTGAAGAATACAGTAGCACAAAGGAGTTTGGGTAATAGACCCAAGTTTGTTTGATGTAGAATGACTCATTATTGTCTTGTCATGGTTGATAAAGAAATACATATGGATGAACTCCGAGGTTCTCCCCTTATGGTGAAAATTCCCTCACGGGAAGATGCTGCCGGATGAGTTATCTAGAGGTATGGTTAGAGAACCCATGCTTATTTGTGGAATAATGAGATGAAAGGTCCATGAATTTGTCAGTTAAACTATCCTCTATGGATAGTGATTTTCATTCCACATTTCTAGTGGTATGTGGAACATCCACATAATTCCTCATGGTTAAGAGTTATGGCCATGAGAAATAGGAGAACCAGTTTGGAATTGTGGACCCAAGTTTGTTTGATGAATAGTGTATGAATTTTGATATATTTGTCAGAGTAATATTATTATATATGGATGGTACATGTCATTCCATTTTAGGTAGTATGTGTAGCGTGCGCTCCCTCGATTTGAGAGTTATGGTCTTCTGGAAGAGTTGGAGGACCCTCTTATGTCATCCTAGAAGCCCAAAGGTCAAAGTAGTCAAAGTGGTTTAAAGAGATTTTAGAAGTTAAATAATAAAATTGAAGTGATTAGTGTACTACTATAATTCAAATTGAATAAAATAAATTATTTAAATAATAAATTTAATGGAGAAATTAGGAATTTGGTTTAACCTCTAAAATGAGGAAAATTAGACAAAGTGACTGAAAATGTTTTTTAAGAGGAAGCTACTTGGAGAGTATAAATAAAGAGCAAGGATCGCTCTAATTTTAATTAAAATTGAGCATATTGAATACCTATAGGTGTTTGGGGTAACCAAATAATATCTAAAGACACAATTTTTGGGGAAGATTAGAAATGGCTAGGAATTCAAAGGTAGGATAAATTCTTTGATGATGTTTTCTAAGGTGTGTTTTTTTTTTTTTTTTTTTTTTTTTTTTTTTTTTTTTTTTTTTTTTCTATGATGATTCATACCATGAAATTTCTATTTCATTGAGGAAAAATATCCAAGATTTTATTTGGTAAAATTCAGCTTGTGGGTCATTGTATTTTGGAGTTACACTCAGAGTGGAAAATAGGGTTTGTGGCTAGTCCACGGAAACTAGTAAAACAAGTGTTTGAATGGCGATAATAAATTCTTCACCATGAGATCAAAATTGATTAGACAAAATGTGTGTTGGTTAAATTACTGGAGTCTTTTAGTATGTTGTGTAAAATGTTTAGATCGATTCAACAAATATTCCATGTGAGACTCGCTCTACAAGTTAGCTCTCTAGAATAAACCAAAATTGACCAAGGTATGCCATTTTTCTATAACTCATTTTTGAGAGGTTAAAAGTAGTAACACCTAGAGAAATTTCATAAAAACCTGCTTGAAGAACATTGTTTATGGTTTCATATCTTTATTCATTCACAATTTACACAATTATGATCATTTCAAGTTAGGGTTGTTATTAATCAAAAGTGATATGAGACTAAAGAAAAGTTTGATGAAAATGTTAGTCTCTTGTTGTCAAAGAATTAAATTAAGGTTTACGGTTATGCGATAGCTATACACGGAGTCTATTCTGAGTTACAACTCATATTTGGATGATATCAAAGTGATGAGGATTTTGGTTAAGGTACATGTTTGAGACAAGTAGTTGATGATTTGGCATACATGAGTGTATAGGTGATGATGTTGGGTACATATTGATGAGTCATAGTTTATAAATTACTTGACAAATTATTGGGTACATGCACTTGGTACATAGTTGTTCCTTGTTTATGAATTTTCAAGTTGATTATAGATTATTTGGTACAAGTTGTTCGATACATGAAAGTTTGATGCACTTGTTTATGAATTTTATGTTGATTATAGGTTGGGGTACATGTTGATGCATGTTCGGGTTTTATTGAGTACGGGTTCTGATAGAATATACCTCGATTGATAGTGTGGCAGTGGTTCCATCATTCTACTTCTACTTCAAGGCAATTGGATGGGGCAGGAATGAGGGTGGTTGTAGCCACCTTCGGTTTGTATTTGGAGAACACTTAGGGGGTTGTAGCCTCATACAGTTTGTAACAGAGAATTGGGAGTTGGAGATTCCCTCATGTTGTAGCCCTAAGAAACTAGGGGTTGGAGCCTCCTTCCGATTCTGAGATGGAAAAGCAGGGAAGTTAGGTGCTTCCAATGAATGTAGTTCTACAAGACATATAAGAAAAACATTATGTGGTTTTCTCTAACTTTGGGTTTAAAACAACGGTGTACTATGTATGTATCTATGATTATTCATTTTTCATTTCCCGGTGGATGATAATTCTACAGTGATATAACACTTGGATTATTTGGTTTAAAAGATATAATTTCTCATTAACGATTCATCCCCCCCCTCTCGGTAATCCAACACTTGGGCCTGGGGACTATTCAAAACACATGATAAAATTCAACATATTTCATTGTGGATTGTTCTTGAGCCTATGGGGACTTATTAAATTCACCATATTTCATTGTGGGTATTCTTAGGCCTATGAGGTTGATAAAATTAAAACATATTTCATTGTGGTGATAAAATTCAACATAAAAGCTGAACTCTTGAGCCTATACTACTATGTATTAATTTAAACAGTTCATTTTATATTCACCATGGATTGTTCAAAAACACATGATAAAATTCAACATATTTCATTTGTGGAGTGTTCTTGGGCCTATTCAACATATTTCATTGTGGACTAATAAAATTCAACATAAAATGAACTCTTGGGCCTATACTACTATGTATTAATTTAAATGCTTCATTTTATGTTCAGCATATGCTTGTTCAAAACACATGATAAAATTAGTATGTTTCATTGTGCATTGTTCTTGGAGCCTATGGGGTGATAAAATTCAACATATTTCATTTATTACCTTTGTTCCTTTGGGCCTATGGGGACTAATAAAATTCAACATATTTCATTTGTGGGTGAGTTAAATTCAACATAAAGTTGAACTCTTAGGCCTATCCTAGTATATTATTAATATAAATGCTTCTTTTATGTTCAACATGGGTACATTCAAAATATAGATAAAATATGGTTGAAAATAGTCATAGAATGATATGAAATTTTTTATACATACCATTTTATAAAATAAATAAAATTTTCAACCATATTTTATATGTGTTTTCAATATAAGAAGGGTATGTATAAAAAATAGTTATGAAGGGTATGTATAAAAAACTCCACTAATTTTATAGGATAGAATAATATGGAATGTATTTATAGTTTAAGGAGGATCAATTCTAAAAATATAATTTTAATTGGAGATTGTTTAAATAAAAGAAATATTTATGATAAGAAAATAGATTGAACTAGTTTCTTGATAATAGATTATGATATAAAGATAGATTAACTAAAATAAATATTAATATCTGAGAAAATTTGATTCTATTGGTATATCATCTAATAATTTTGGCAGAATAATTTTTTATTAAAAGATTTATTTTTTCTAGTTACTAATTACCCTGTTGGTTACATAGATGCATAACTAAGAAAAGATTAAAGGAAAGATAAGCATATGACATCTACTAAATAAAATGAAAATAAAAATTAGAGGGTGAAATAATACAAAAATGTGTTGTTATTTATCTATTTAAGAATATACAAAGCCAATGAAATACAAGAATGTGTTGTTGTTTATATATTTAAGAACATGCAAACTCAATAGATGGACAAGAAAAAGTGAACTATCAAATATACAAGATTGTATCATTGCATATCTATTTAAGATATATGATAGTAGACAACACTTTAAACCATACAAAACCAGGAATATATGGTATTAGAAAACACTTTAAACCATACAAATCCTATGCTGGTATGAGCGCACTAAATGAAAAAAAATCATGATCTACCAATTTCCTTTAAGAAAATTTGTGTTTGATTTTTGGAAGAAGGTAACCAATGTGGGATTCAAAGGAGGTATGCATTCAAGCATTGTGTTTTAGACATACCAAAAAACAACACATACCCCTTGTACAAATCAGATAACATGTATGAAAGAGAATTACATTAGGAAATGATTTGTAGGCTATGGTTTGGTACTATTCACATAAACCCATTTGTGAGGTCAGGTGATTCACTTGACTTTAGGTAAGGTTGTATTAATTTCTTTAACTTTGTTAGAGAATATATATTAATTACAATATGCAAGGTTTAGTATTATTCACATAAAGCCACATTTTTGCAAGGTTGTATTAATTTCCTTAACTTTGTTAGAGAAGATATATTAATTACAATTTATGCAATTCAATTCTAATGATTAACACTTCTAAAAAAGTTTAAATGAAAATCAACTTAATTATTAAAATTGAGATTCTAAATAATTTCAAATTTTAAATGAAAATCAACTTAATCATTAGAATGAAGATATTGGTATATATATGATATTATTATTAAAGTGTTATTACAACAAGTGAAATAGATGTTTAAATTGTTTTTAGTTGTTAGAATATTAATTTAAAAAATGAAAAAAAAAATACCACTTAAAGAAGTCAATGCTCTCAAATCTAGGATAAAAGAGATGTTCAACTCTTCTTTGATTGATGCAATAGTAATAAAAATAAAATTCTCAAGATAGAAGAGATATCCAACTTAATTATAGGTAATGTTTATACAATAAAATCTTGAAATAGAAGAGTTGTTCAACTCTTTTTTGGTTTGTGTGATAATGATAAAATAAAATGCTCAAAGTTAGAAGAGATATTCACCTCAAAGTTCATATACCCTTAATAAAATAAAATCTCAAAATGAAAGAGACGTTTTTAACTCTTCTTTAATTTTGAGAACAATAATTAAAATAAAATATTTAAAATAAAAGAGATGTTCAATTCAACTTTAATTTATATAATGCTCGTAAAATAAAACAAAAATTGGAATGAGTTAAAATTTATACATACCTTTTTTATACATATCCTATTTGGAAATATGGTTGAAAATAGTCAAAACAAGTCATCAAATTTAATATAAGTAAGCGATCTTCAATAGTCCATTATAATGACATGGAAATGGGTCCTAGTTTTGATACGAAGTTATCATTTTCATATAAAAAAACATTGAACAATCAAATTTCAAATAATGAACGCATTTATCATATATGTAGTAAATTGGTTACATGCATTAAAGGATTTGTGTATATGATTTGGATAATTTGTAGGATTAAAGTATAATCATCCAAAATATAGGTCAATTTAGGTTCCCTAAATACAATCTATAGGTTCTTCCCTGAAATTGTAAATAAGGTTTGATAAACTTTATAATTCATGGGAAATGCAACTTTTCTTAATTGAATGGACCATGAAAGAAAACTAAACTGGAAATGATTCTAGAATCCTAGATATTCATAAATACATGTACTTTCAATGAAAAATAGAAAATTTTGGAATGTACATGTGTCACTTGTTTAAAAAAATCGTAATGGTATTCCATCTTCAATTATTCGTTCATAATCAACTTTGAACATTTTCCATTTTATAACTTTAGTTTTTTTTTATTATTGAACTTCTATTAACTTTATGCGTGTTGCACATACCAAATGACTATATTGACAAATTGTGACATCTGACTGGTAGTCTTGAAAGTGAACATGAATATCGTTTTGATAGGTTTCTTTAAAAAACTATCATTTCAATACAATGTATCATCTTTCATATATAAAACCGTTATCATCAAAATCTTCTAATAGCCTCATCTTTTGTTCTATGCATTGCATCAAATAATATTTCACGTTTTCAGTGTT